>OU015463.1:16733885-16973885 GCA_907164805.1 Brachyptera putata | reverse complement strand
GTTGTTATTATTGATTATATTGGATTCTTTGAGAGTGACCAATACTAGGAATAGGAAAAGCGTACGTGAGATTCGCCACACTGTAAAAAATATATATGCCTAGTTAATATTGTCCAAACAGTAATATTTTCCAAACATTTAGTTGGACAAATCATCAAATTATTGAATACAGTAATTAGTTAGTTGAACGTGATTAAGAGGAACCCACCCACAAAAATGTATCAAATATTTCGTTATTTATTGATGTATCAAGGTCAAAATAGAATACTAAAAACTTGAAATGGGAAAAAATGAAAAATCCGAGAAAATTTTGGAAAAAACAGTTGAAAAGTACTTAAACCGTTGCATACACGAAAACCAGTAGATAGTTAGCATGAAGATGGCAATTGATACGTTGTTAGGCTAAACCTTCCTCTATCAGCTGAGTTATTTTTCATCAGCATACCTCAAACCGTTTTGATTCAAATAAATGGTTTCGGAATTACCTCGATCGATTTACGGAAAAAAATTGCGTTACTGTCCCTGATCTTGTGTGCTGAACGCATATGGTTGAACTGTTTATTTTCAGCTTAGCCCAAAGTCAGTTCTGTTACGAATGTATCGATACCACAAACGATCAAATATCTCAACAAGTAATCAAATGAAGTATGTAACGCGGCATGCATGTTTTGTGACCATTCTCGGTGTCAAATAACTAGAGCATAAATTATCGTAGTGGCTTCCGGATGAACGTATCGTTGTGAAACTGCTGCACACCGTTCAGAGAAGTACCTTCTGAAATACGGTCGATCCATAATAAACATTCTATATTCACAATATTTTCAAAAATAATTACCCTGGTGGGAACTTTTTTCCCTATAGTCACTGGGGACCCCTTAAATAAAATAATTGAATATCCTGGAAATGGAAAAATAGTTAAACAATTTTAAAATTTCCCATCGGACATTTCCCATCTCACATCATTCTCTCAACTGCGCAGGGGATTAGTGCGATATCTGCGATGAATACAATCAAACAAATACTCATAGTCAAGATCCACAGGAGTCAAGGGAAGTCTTCAAACGTACGTCATCCACTTACAATTACAGTTACAGTTACAGTTACAGTGAATTGTAGTTACCTTACATTCAAACTTGCATTATAAAACTTAAAACCAAAATAGATACAGAGCATGCTTGAAGTTGATACAGTCAAGAGGTCTCATTATACACCCACCACCGTGAGGCTGATCTAGATAATACTAAACACCATGAGGCTGATCTAGCTGATTGATTGAAGATGTTAATTGTTACTCACCCCTAACACCATCGACTCCATTTTCATGTTAAGTAATATCACTGTGTATTCGAAATTTCTGCATTTTTAGAAAATTCAGTTAATATATCTCGAGATTTTTTATTGATTGGTTGTTGGGCCTCAAAGGTGTGTCAACAGCGAGGTCAATTTTTAGCTGTTAATTTCATAGAGATTCAAGTTTTGTATAACAAGTATTGAAAATCAGCAATCGCTGTTGTAAGAGGACGGCTCCAGTCAAATACCACATAAAATATACTAAAAACTGAACCAAACCATATTCAGCCTAATTAACAACTGTATAAAACCCTTGGTACCAAATTACAAATGTAATAAAAATAAGGAGACCGTGTAGAACGCTGGCGCTATACAGTCAAATAAGATTTAGAATTTGCTGAAACCGAAGTAACAACTTGATAAAGTATTGACATTTTCCCCGTTTTAATTGTATTATTCAATGTATAATTGTATAATATGTAGTAACCATTGAACAATAATAGTCACTTTAGTATCATTGCAAATGGCCATTCTTTCACTCGATTTCATTTGGCATACAACGGACCGTTCTGTTTGTTATTTCACATTGGATTTGACTGTAGGCCCATCACCTTGTTTCATATTCTATCACATACACATCATAGCTTTGAGAATCATAGCAATTACCGTATAATACCATTCATACGAACTATTGAATAATAATAAAAACGCTCGATGAACTTGTTTATATATATATTATATATATATATATATATACAAAATGCTCGTAATTATTATCACATAAAAAGACTCTGATTTCTAGAACCTTGTAATAAAATGTTGGATATTTTTTGGTTTTGAATTCGCCCTGAATTGATATTGAAATGACGCTTTATCTGAACGAATGAAAACGCTTTTCAATTGACATGGTGTACATCATTGGCTTGTAGATTCTTTATCGTGTTACCTGAAATATGTAATAGATGGTATAATTTGTATCATGAATTCGAAGTCAGAAATCCATACCATTAAAAATAATTGTAAGAGATATGTTTTGAAAAAAATAAATTGTTACATCAATGTGCAGGCACATCATTACATTAATGAGCATTATTCACCTTTATCAGTTTGTAAAAAACATTTTTTTTCCTCTTGTATTTCGTTTCGATGCTACATCAAATAATGCTTGAACTTGAAACTCTGATTCTAGGGAATTAATTGGTGACAAGCTGGCTTACCGGGTGCGAGTCTGACAGGAGCATTTATCTTGTTTTTAAAATATACAAAATTATTCACCTCATCTCCAATTATTTCTTAGATAAATGAATCGTTCTGCTTCTAATTCAATGGAAGAAACTTATTCTTGTGGATAGTTGTGTTTGAGTGTGCTGTAATTGATTTGGCTGAGCTATAAATGAACAATAATTCCTCAACGGCACTAGACGACATCACAAAGATGAAACTACATTTTAACGAATAGTGACGATATTTACTTATCTAATTTTAGAGAACAAAGAAATCAACATCTCAATATTAGAAACCATTATCAATTTATTTTGTCCTCCCGGACTCGGACCTTTTTCAGAGTCCTGACGCAGACATTACTCGATTCTGTTTAAGTTTCTGTACAGAATCGCCTACGCCATGACTCATGATCTCTGGAGGATACAATAAAACAAATTAACTATAATTTCTTGAGATGATGATTCCTTGTTTTCTCTAAAATTGGGGAAGTAAATATCGAACTATTAATTGAAAACTAGATTCAGGGTTTCAAAATCCTTTAAACTGCAGAAAGTACTCATAAAATGATGTATGTCTACCGATATTATTATCACGGAGGTTCAAGTCTATCATTATTCAAATATGATTATTGTTATTGAACTACTTCAAATTGATCGAATAAGAAACGGCAGTGAATTATACCTACAGAGCATAGTTGGAAAATGACACGTAGGAAATGGAAAAATAATTGAATATTCTCTGCGCATTTCCATTCTCTCCGTCTATAATGCATACACGCCGAACACACTACGGGTGGATGCTACGAGCTGGCCGATAGTCAATCACAATCCACAGTCCAGTATACGTTTGTCGCAATTTCTAGCGCTCGCAGACAGTCCATATAAGAGTCGATGTAGCAGAATATCAGTATTTTGGTGATAATATTTTGAACGACTTTAGCTATCGAAATTCTAATAGAGAGGAAACATAGATATTTTCAATACCTTCAAGATGGTATAAGTAATAAGTAACTCTTCATCTCCTATCGCCAACTGTCACGCGGATAGAGTACGGCTAAAGAAACACATTTTTTAACCGTATACGTCTGACAATTATGGGATATAAGATAAATAGTTATCACTCACACTATCTTAAAAATATTGGAAATATCTGTGTCTCATCGTTATTAAAATTTCGATATCTCATACCGTTTAGAAGTTATCACTAAAAAACTGATATTCCACTAAATCGACTCCCAGGGACTCTGTAAGTTTGAGACTCGAGGGAGGTTAGAAGGTAGTAGGAATGAAGTAGAAAAGAATCAGTTTAATTTAAGTATTGCGTAGCATGTCTTGAAGTATAACTATTGTCAATGCCCAGATCTTAGGAAAGTCGTTCAAACTAGAACTACTACTGGCTTTTATGAACCATGATTGATTTCTGAGTGGTCAGTACACCAAGACATGAACTTCGGTCGGGAGAGGAGTCATGAAATAAGTGTTGTACTGACCCAAAAGTGAAGGTGCGTTCTCTGTTCGTCTGATCCTGTCAAATTCTATGCAACATCACAATTTTGACTGATCTAACCAGGAAAAAAATGAGTTTTACTTTTGCTTTGAGCTGTAGTATCGATGTTGTCAACATGTTCTGTGTACTATTTTTTCTAACGTTTCACAGTGATCACTATGACAAGAGATATTCTAAGAAGGATGAGTGTAAAAGTGTATTCTACTTCGTCAGATCATCCTGAAAAAAAATAAGGAAAACTATGAAAAGAATATATAGCCTAATTATTGTGACTACAACATTTCCAATCAATGGTTAAACCATTAGTCACAAGAAAATATGAAATACTTGGTATACGGTAATCGAACAGTTTCACTTTGGTGTGTGATAACATTTATTTTCTCTGCATACAGAAATACAAGAACGTTATCGTTGGATGAGTGATAGCGAAGCCTTCCATCCGACTTTTATGGAGCTTGGCATGTGTTTTTTTAAGCACTGCTCAGGTTGCACTGTTTGACTGAACAGTAGGAAACTTTTTCTGGGCACGCGGACGTATCCAACTTAATACTGTACAGTTTTTGGGGCCAAGCGGTTTCACGACTTTTGAGAAACACCATCACAAATTTTGGCGAAATCTCATAAGACTGAGCCGGGCGAAGAATTTTGAAAAAAACCGAAGAAAAAACATTCTCTTCAGAGACATTCAAATTTCACTGAACATGAATACAAATTTGTCGTTGGAATCCGAAAAAGCCTTTTGAAGAAAATAATTATTCAATTAGTAAATTTTCATCAAATAACTAGAAATAGTGGTTATTCTTTATTCAGTATCTCATGCTCGGTGATTCACGGTTTTGCAGATTTGCAGATTTGACAGTCTTCGACAAGGTTTGTAGAGTTCTGGAGTGTATTATAAAACAAGGTGTGTAGAGTTTTCGAGAGAGCTCATCTGACCATGAAGTTGTATATTAATTGTGATCAAGTGGGCCGAGTTTTTAGCACGGAGTTATACCTCCAGTACAATACAACTCCATGATCTGACAACGCATTGCGTTTGCCAAGGAAATATAGGCCATTAACTCACAAAAGAAAAAGTGCGTTAAATTAATTGTTTCTATACGTTATGTGATACTGATTGCGTTATTAAGCAGTGATTGTCAATTTCAGTTGTAAGTGGTTTGTGGTGGTTCATCACCGTTTGTAATTGAACCTGCAAAGTGGCTATTCGTCGGACAGGAAGAAGATTTTAGATTGATTTTAGTTTAGATTGAATTAGTTTAGTTTTTCTTTCTGGTGTGGTTAGTAAGTTTGGGTTAGTTTGAATTAGGTTTGGTTGATTAAGTTATTCAGGTTGAATGGTTGGATTCAGGTATTCAGGTTAGGTTGTCTTAGGCTACGCGCAAGAACAACAATAACAACATACGTATGTGGTGACGTACTAGAATATAGACCGATGGTCCGATAATTAGCGGGTACGTGAAACTTGACTGTTTCTCTTACATACTCGTAGAATGTCGATTAGGTATAATAAGATAACAATCTATTTATATGTTGTTATTATAACACCCTTCTCTGGATATTAGATTGGGACCAGATTGACTTGGATAAACTTGTATATAATTGAATTAGTATAGCTAAACTTGTCGAACTAGTACACTACACTTGATAGCCTGGCCTAAAACTAATTCTCCAAGGTAAACTCTAAGGAGGATGAGACTTAATGGATAAGCCTTCGACTACTTTAACGCTCCTCTCTCCCCTTCCTTCCGTGGCTCATTTACCTAATACATTGCTTTAGATACTGAAATCAAGTATGTGGTGAAATTCGAGAACCTCATAAGGCATGATTTTTTAAACATCATTAATCTCATCTGCTCAGTTGTAGGCCTGTATACCCCTCAAATAACATACTGCTGGTGGGGTCGTTAAGCAAATAATAACATATTATAAACAAAAAAATAATGATGATATGATATATTATATGATTATATGAATGTGGAAAGTATATTATGTTGTCTTTTGGACGTATTTTTATTTTTTTACTGCTAGCCATGGAAATGAAATAGTGAAATCTCGTATCTGCATGTGTTGTTAGTGCATGCATTTATTGCTGGGCACGATCCATGGCATGGATAGACCCTCTGAGTAAACCGAGATCTCACTTCTTGAATACCATTCACAGTTGTACTTACTGTACAGATTTATGGTAAAATTATTTATTGAAAAATTACATTATTGCTCACGTTTCAAGACTCACGAGTTGAAAGATTCCAGCATCCCCTTAAGGACTGTAATTCCAATTTCGTATTTTACAATTTTGAATAATTGAAACAGGATAAAAAGTACAGAATGCGTTTCAATTAAGGGGGACTTCCGACTTACCCACTGCGTAAAACGTTCAGCGTCGAAATAGCATAGCAACTAATGTACTGAATTTCCGTTTGTACATATTCTTATAGTAAAATTGTTCCATATACCATTTATAGAAGTATCTTCTAAATTCTAAACACTGTATATACATAATAAACATTCACATTAGTTAACATGTTGTTTGTATGAAACGGTCCGTGGTGATGTAAGCATATAGTTGGCAAAAATATGGGGTGTTACTGTTACATATACAACTGATCTTTCCGAAATTTGTATTATAAAAATTGACCTTTTAGCTTTTTCAACAATGATTATCAAATGCATCTTCTGATGTATTTGCTAATTTCGTATCTTGCACAGTTGATATTTTATGATTATGTTCATCTTTTTAATCACTTAGAAAGCATCTTTTTACCCTCTGTGTGCTGGGTTCATCTTAAGTTGACCCACACCATTTCCTAAAAATGAGTCTACAATCATTATTTCACACTGTCCCTTCTCTGGCATAGTTTTTTTCAGTTTGGAAACTGTAGTCAAATATGACGTGAGTTCTAGTCCCACATAAGACATGTGCTTTTGTAAACACCATGCAATCTTCAATCATCCGCACATTCTAATTCCCACATAACCTAGCTGTTGTTGGGGTCGTTAAACAAACAATAGTAATCATTTCACTGATTTGTTTGTATATATTTTCCTTTCGAATTATCATAAATTAAGTTTGAAGAAAAATAGAATGCTAGCATTTCCCATCTGTATACCATTCATCCGTATCTGTATATGTACACTACACATGCTTAGACTTTCATTCTTATTTACGATTTATTGTATATAGTATTTAGAATGCTATGTACGTCAGAGATAACGCTAATAATTGTACGTTCGGTTTAGATACGCAACATAATAAGAAACGAGATCGCATTAATTGTTCGTTGTATAAGCTAGACAAAATATCTTACAGTGTGGATAAGATTGCAATCCCTAATATTATGGGGAAATCCATCCACGAACATGTATCAAATATTGTGCTTTTTATTGATGTATCAATGTAAAAATAGTATATTACAAATTTTGAATGAAAAAAAGGTGAAGATTCCGAAATTTTGGAAAAACTATAGTTGAGAAATACGTTAAACCGTTACATATACAAGAAAACCAGTAGAGAGTTAGCATGAAAATAACAATTAATACATGAATTGAGTAAACCTTTGCCTATAAGATAAACAACATACACAACCGTTTTGACTCAAGTAAATATTTTACGTTACCTTGATTACAACAAAAAATGGCGTGACTTTCCCTAGTCTTGTATTGCAAACGCATCCGGTTGGACTGTTTGTTTTGAGTTCAGCCCAAACACCGTTGTTTTACGAACCCATCGATACCAGCATACGATAAAACATCTCAAGAATTAATCGAATAGTGTATGTAACGCGAGATGCATGTTTTTGTGACTATTTCCATTGTAAACTAAAGCATTAACAATCGTAGTGGCTTTCCGAATGAACGTATTGTTGTGAAACTGCTTCACACCGTGCATTGAAGTACCTTCTGAAATATGGTCGATCCATAATAAACATTCACAATATTTTCAAAAATAATCACCCTTGTGGGAACTTTTCGCCCTATGGAGACCGGGAAAGCAGCCGCTATTTATCGGACCATCGGTCCTAGTCACTATGCATGCGGAAGTTGTTGTTGCGCGCAGTCTAAACTAACCTAAATAACCCAATCGAACTAATTTAATGAACCCAGCCTATCCAAACTAACTAATCCACCAAAACAAATATCATAAACCAATTAAATCTAAACTAACATCAACCTAAAACCTACTTTCGGTCCGGCCAATAGCCACTCTGATAGCATAGCATTGATTATACTTAATTATGCATTGTTTTAGCATTGTAGGATGCCAATAGAACTAAGCTAAATAGAATCAAATTGTAAGATTATGTATTAGCATTGATTATGCCGTCAATGCCAGTACCGTTAAGGCCATAGTCAGTGCCATATTAAATCCCTGGCACACGAAATATCAAGATTATTAAAAAAAAAAAGTTTATCAAGATACAAATCAGTTGAAAGCTATATTGAAAATCCTGTCGAATTTCTTACAATTATAAAGGATCTAACTTTAAACCCGAATAATTTATTGGTCAGCCTCGACGCAGTGTCTTTGTTCAATAACGGGACAGTTAACGATGCTATGAATTTGTTGAGACACAAGAAGTTCGATAAGTCATGATGTGATTGTGATTTAATTCAGGGATGCTTAAAATGTAATTATTTCATGCATGAAAATAAGCTCTATAGACAGAAATAGGGTCTGGCATGCACTGTCCCCATTGGTAGCAAACATTTTTATGAGAAACCTACAAGAATAAGTATTACAAATGCAACATTTGGCACTCTTGTTTCCATTGCTCCATATTGATTAGTGTTTCATGATTTGGCTGCATGAGGAAGAGGAACTTTATAAGTTTGTACATTTCAAGAATTCGATAAATATAAAGATTAAATTCTCAATGGAAAAACAATTGAGTACATAATTACTATTTCTTGATATTCTCCTTGGAAGAAAACTCCAATCATCGCACAACTCACAAGCGATCAGTTTTCAATTCAGTGCATGGTAACAAGATCAAAGAGATTGCCTGTTGAAGATATTTTCTCATCAGAACTAGCCAAGGGAAATATTCAAACATAACTATTCCTCACATCAACAGGAAACAAAATCAATGCATTTTATACCAAATTACAGAACAGACGTAAATAATGATGAAATGTGAATTTCACAATAACTTCACTACCTTATGTAGTGGTGTTAATTATCGACGCAATTAGTCAAATGCTGAAAAAACATAACATTGAAACTTGATTTACCCCAGATAACATATAACGTGTACATTTTGTGTCACTCAAAGACAATATACAATTAGAGGGTTCGGGAGTTTATGAAGCGCCATTCAAGTTCGACTATCGTACATCGGCCAAACAATGAAACCACAGTGTCAGCCAGCACTGAAACAGCGTAATTAAAACGACAGGGGTAGTAACATACACAATCCGACAATAGCAAAATATGCTATTGCAGAGAATGCATCTATTCTTTAAGCACGGTGCTTATAAAAATAGAGAGAGATTCATCGTCACTATTTTTTCTATGTTCACGAACCAGTGTCATTGAACAAAAAGTAGATCAACTCCAACATTATTTTATGCTATTCAATTGATATGACATTAATTAATGTGAATTCATGTAAGGAATAACTAAGAGTGTGACGAAATTCATTGATGTATTATCTTAAAACTGGGCACAAAATGAGCTCGCTGTCGACGCGCCTCAAAACCTCAACATTCATTCATTCTTAAAACTGATGGAATGCACAAAAATAGAATGTAATTGAAGAGCATGCAATTATCTTAGAGTTGATATACTTTATATTCAATTACATAGAACATGGAAAAGAATAATAAAGATGAATTTCTCAATTTTATTTTAGCACCGTGCATACACCCCCTTAGGAAGATGCGAGAGTTGTGGATTAGCACTGAGACAAATCGAAATATATACTATTTTTAATTTAATAATGAGTCTGACGTTACTGGAGTCTTGTTGCTCCCTTCGTCGGAGTATTAAAGAAATTTAATAATGATAATTGAATATAACAGAATTCCAACAAAAAATACTCTGGAGAAGAGAGCGACATGACTCCACAAACTTCTCACAAGCTCGTTCGTCAATATATTAAAAATATTTGACATTTTGATTCGTCTCTATGTTTTTATCATGGGCGTTAAATTCCTGAAAAATGTCTCATCACACATATATGTAGGTCTATATATGTATATTTTATGACATTACCATAACATCCCATATAGCCTATATATATATATATATATATATATATATATATATATATATATATATATATATATATATATATATATATAGGCCTATATCATCTTGACCATTCGTATATCTTGCCACCAAAAGTCATATAAGAAACAATATTCCAATATTTATACGAAACAAACCTTCGTTCAAGTTGAAAGTTGTTCAACTTGAACAGTTTTTTAAACCCGCTCAATAATTGTAGTATTTTTAGATTGAAATATCTTTATTATCGATTGACAATGGAAGATTTTGATTTATTTGTGGATTTTCCATCGGACATCATTGCAAAACAGGAATATATAGGGTGGATTGCAAGAACCAAGTTTAACCCCGGTCTACTTTAGACGCCGTCTAAGTAAAAAATTACATTGCCTCTGCAATGCTATTCTATACTTAGACGGCGTCTAAGTAGGCCGGGGTTTAAACTTCGTTCTTGCAATCCACCCATAGAAGTGAATATATCGGTACTGTGGTAGTGAACCACGCAGATATAGGCCTATACGTGAATAAAAGAACTATTATTCACGCGTTGAGTGGCTATAACCACACGCGTATTACCATATTCCAGGTGAATTCAACTCCCAAAGATTATGTTATATCTTTTTTTATCTCCCAACAGCTATGTTAGTAAGACTCGGTTATGTCTTATGTCAGCAGGGTGTCTTTGTATCTCCTTTTTTTTTAATGGTGCTTAACGACCCCACCAACAGCTAGGTTATACAGGGGTACGAATGAGCGGGTGATAATGAAACGATGAAGTGATGTTTGGTGAAAGGACGTTTACAAAAACCAATGCCTTATGCGGGACTCGAACCCACGCCCAACGGTCACTTCAGTCTCTGAAGCGTGCCTCAGCCACAGCCTCAGCTACCGAGGGCGGCTTTTGTATCTCTTTATGAAAATATAATTTTCGCAAGAAAAATCAACTTTTACATAAGTACAAAAATAGTTATCTCAAATATCAACATAGGCCTAATTACTTTCTTTCTTTCACGGAGAACCACCAATACTTTTGGGTATGTAACTCTAAACTTGACCAAACCCAGCCTAAGTATATTCTTCCTTAAATACTGTCTTAGTAGCCTATATAAAGCATTGTCTATGTTTAAAGGTTAGATCTAAGAATGGCCACACGGCCAAATTTGTGCTGAATTAAGTCGTTAATGATAATAATAAATATAGTAATAATACCATAAAAGCTGGTGGAAATACAAAAATTATGTAAAAATAATCCATCTGGGTGTTGGATTATAGCTTTCACTGTAAATACACGACCCGGACGTCGGGAGGAGATTAGGTTAGATATAGTAGGTGCCTATTCAATTTTCCAAGACACAGATATTTTCTCTTCACTTTGATGATAAATATCGTGGATCGTGGTTAGTTTAGCTTGGTTTAGCGACTAGGCATGCAATCTATCGCTCGATGCCTGGCCATCTATTTGTTGACATTCCTCTTCATTCATTAATTCAACTGTCAAATGAGAAATGGTATACGACTGACTGTCTGCCTTCTACGTCCGACATAAAACTCCGTTAGTCTATTCATTAATTAAAAAATTGTTCTATTATTTTTACTATGATTATTGCATTCTTTACATTATTAAATATGCACCACTGCATAGTATCCGGTATTGCTTTACACCATGATATTTACAATTTGTTCAGTTCATTATATGTATCTATTCTTTTGGGGTGGTAAGATCGTCTTTGGAGTGCTCCGTCCGAACGATCCTGCCTTGCCATCCTTAGCCTTGACAATGACTTTGTGTAAAGTCAGGAAAAATATTGGAATAAGTGGTGAAAAAACATTTGATGATTTTAAAAATATCATGATAGTATTGTGTATTCATGAACTGGAAAATGTTGATAAGTTGATAAATAGAGAAAGTATTCGTGAAATACCTTATAAGTGAACAGAGTTAGCTCCATCTCATCTTGTTGTCAAATCAATGGCGACACGATCTTTGAGCGTGGAAGTATATCGCAATTCGCAGTGTTTCAACCGAAGTGATCATATCGAAGTGAAACATGTTTAAGGGGGACCCGCCATCCGCATAACATTTTCAGTGTCAAGAACTCAAGATAGCATACAAACGATTGCAGTGACTTTCCAGATGAACATATTGTGCTTCACACCATTCGGAGAAGTATCTTCTAGAATAATGTCTGTCCATATTGATTATTTACAGTATGTGACGTTATTAATGGTACTCTGTGAAGTAAATATCCATGTCAAAAATGTCGAGTGTGTTCAAACAAACGATCTTTCCACATTTGTTATTATAATATTCGACTTATTATCATTTTCGACCAATATTGTCTGCATCAGATGGTGCATTTTTCAATGTTGTATCTTGTACTGTTCAAGTTTGATGATCATTTATAACTGTGAAATCACCCTGGCGGGAGCTTTTGGCCATGTGAAGACTGGGGGCGTTTACGCTCATTATTATACGTACTTTGGGCCAGGCCAATATTAGGGAAAAGGAGTATAGAGACGGGAGTATGGTAGGCTGGGGGCAGCGATTATAGAGAGGTCCCTGGACTAACACTAAACTCATTTTAAAGAAAAAGGTATTAATCCCCAAGTTAACATATTCAAGAGTTAAGACACGACTTGTTTTATCGATAATTTGATATCATTATTCATGATTTAAACCAACATGAATTGTTGTATTTTCTACATAAAGGACGTGATAGCTATTATTATTCTTTATATAACATATCTGAATTGGAGTAAACCTCCTCATTTTGAAATTTTGAAGAAACTGGAAAATCAAACTTATATCTCGAGAATTACGACTGTGAGAATTTAGCGGCGTGAAACTTAAGTGCCTTTTTAAGTGCCACACGGCCCAATTTGAGTCATTAATGAATAATCTATTTGGTATTCACATCTCGTTGCATTCAACCCATACTCTGATCAATATCTTTCTATGTGCGAGGTAAATAAGTGAATAGCAAGTGATATTAATTAAAACTTGAAATCATAATCCATCTGAAGAGATGCTTTGGGAGAGCAAATGGGAGTCGTTTAAGCGAAATATCGGTTTTTTGCAGATAACTTTCGAACAGTCTGAGGAATCAAAATTATAATACGAGAGAAACACAGATCGACATAATACCTTCAACACGATCTGAAAGAAAATAATAAAGCTTTGATTCTAATATTTTCACAGGTAGGCCTACACAGCTAAAATAGAGGTATAATTTTAGCTGTGTACATGCTTTTGTGTGAGAATTATGCGATTGAAGTTGAATAGTTTTTAATTACCGTATATTGAAGGTATTGAATTTTTTTTTGTTTCTCGATCCCGTATTAGAATTTTGATATCTCATACATATCTCGTACAATCAATGTTCGCCGTCTTGGTTGACGGATGGAGACAATTGGACAATAACACAATTTATCAAAAGATTCGTGTTTCTATTCATTTCATTCTATTTTGAATGTTCTCATTAATATTATTTTCAATACAATACAAATAAGAAAACCTAATAGTCTCAGTGATTTACATAAACATAATATTATAATTCACAAACTTATATAAATGGTTCACAAAATGAAGGTAGGTAATTTACATGTACTAAGGAATTTAGTACGACACGGGTAATAAACAGAGTTGTACACTTTCAATAATATTGGAATTAATAAAACGACAAAAGTCAAGGTTTGTGTATAAAAAAGGACATCGATTATTGCAATTTGCAAGATGGAGCAAACCAATCAAAAGGCTATAATATATAATATGAATTATAGATCTGTCTTGTAAGTTCAAATAAATGATAGTAACAGTGATAATTGGAATAAATAATATAATAACACCATTACCTAAACAAAGAATAAAACATTGTAGATTAAATCAAATTCCAAAAATCGTAGGCCTAATATATAGCATGTGCGTGTGAGTAGAGAATGAAATATTATATTGAAATTCAATTCATTTTTGAATGTAACTGAATATGATATGATGTTTTTCTTTATTATAAATAAACTATTATCTAAATTATTATATAGTAATATAATAAACTGGAAAATGTCTTTCCATAAACTTTATCCGTCCCTGTGAGCCATGCAGACAACCTATTTTTCAACGTAACGATTTAGTTTAACAATTCATACCTTTCTTCATTCTATTCTAATTTTGCTAACTTCGACCGATCTCAAGTGTTCAAAGAAAAATTATATTACGTCAATTTGACTTCCATCTGGTTCGAAAACAATTCTTTTCCATCTCAATATTCTTTCTCGCGAAAAAGATGTCAGTTCTTATCCAACTCAACCAACAACGTTGTACGTTGAGTGACAGAGTGAATATTATTGGATAAAATGCTGACTTTTGACACTTGACTCTGACACTAAGCCACTTTATCGGCAAATGAGTTAAATAAGTTGTCAATCAGAAGTGAAGGTATTCATACCTTACTAGAGAATGAGACACAGTATGAGGCACAATATGAGGTATAATATGTTTTAATACTTTATATGGTATGAAACAAATATGGTACGAAACAAATATGAACAAATTCAAATTCTACAGTCAATGGTAGATATTGAGAATATTTTAATAATACGTCAAATACAATTTGACGTTAGAAATGATATTGTTTATTTTAGTTGAAATTATTTTTGAAACGAGAAAAAAGTTTTCATTCAAGTTTCAAGTAGCACAATTCTGTTAATCACGTCTTGAGTTTAAATATTGAAGTCCTGAGATTATTTTTGTAGTTTTTATACGTGAACGAAATAGGTTTTCTTCAAAACTTATGGCGTAAATGTTAAGTGAATAAAATGATAATGAAATGAAATACACGGAAATTGTGTTATCTTTGACAGAAAAATGTTTAACGTGGGAGTGAAATAAATTCGAAGTCAAGAAGAGTGAAACGAGGTAGGGCAGGAAATTATGACAAAATCGAATCATTTCGTACTCACAACTGACCATTTATATTGAACATCATGGTGCTGCGAGAGCATTTCAATATTTTTCGATAGAATGAGTCAAGTTGCCCTTAAACCTGTACGAACTTCTCAAACAAATGAGTAAATGAATAAATTAAGTATCGAGGGGTATAAAGTTTGGAATACTGATACAGATATATCTCCGAATAATACAAAATGTGAGATTTCAATGAGGTAGTTAAGAGTAACCTATCTATATTTGACAATAATATTGCATTTTACTTGCGCAATATTTGTGCGCAAAGATATTGCTACGCTACTGGCTAAATACTTTGAGAGAAGTTGTAAATAATTAGCAGAATATTTAGATAATTCAGAGAACTTGTATTGGCAATTCAAAGAAATTGTACCCGCATAAGGCATGGGTTTTTGTAGAAGTCCTATCATCACCTTTCATCTCTTCATCATCGCCCGCTCATTTGTACCCCCATATAACCTAGATGTTGGTGGGGTCGTTAAGCAGCATTAAAGAAAGAAATTGTAGAAATTGGAGATAAATTTTAACCACACAAGATAGAAAAGTAGAGCTATTATAGTATCAAGAGTATATAGTGAGGGGAATTGGTGGAATGTGGATGATGAAAAAGAGTGTGGAACAGAAAGGTTTATAAGTGAGTGGAAATTGGAAAGACCATCTCTGATGGAAAGAGATCGGAAAGCTGATGGATCGACAGTATTAGCAACTTCTACGGGGCATGGCAGGGTAAACCTGAGGGGAAGGAAACAAACAATGGAATAGTAAGTAGGCCTATAATGCGATAGGATGCAATCTGAGAAAATTGAGAATAATAATCACTTTTCATCACTTCATTGTTTCATAACCACCCGCTCATTTGTACCCCCGTATAACCTAGCTGTTGGGGGGGGGGGGGGGGGTCGTTAAGCAGCATTACAAACAAATGAAAAATAAAATAATAAAAATAAAAATAATACTCAATAGGCCTACCAATTATTCATTTAATTGATAATAATGATCATTATAATTAATAACAATTAATCGATGTAAGCAGTACAGCCCAAAGAATACTTAAAAAAAAATAACATCGAAATTTCGTACAAAATCATTGTTTCCCAATTAAGACTAAGGATGAAAGTAGGATCATTCGGACGGGGCACCACAAGGGCGACCTTAATACCCGATCTTGAAACATGCGATCTTAAAACATTCGCGGGAAAAATACAGAAATGATGGGCTAACGACGATTCATTCTTCAAATTTTTTTATCGTTTGTTTTCATCTGTCTATACTCTAGTAATGATATTTTAGCGAAATCCATCACCTGTACAACAAATATCCTAGTTGTAGAGAAACATAGCACAATAATAACAGAACAATAACATTAATTATTATGTGTTGTCTTTTTATATACTGTCGTGAGAACGCATACAGTGCTTCAAATATGAAACCCTCAAAATATATATATATAGGTATGTATATATATATATATATATATATATATATATATATATATATATATATATATATATATATATATATATATATATATATATATATATATATATATGTAAATATTTCTTGTTCATACTTGGATATTATATCAACATACCTCACATCAAAATAGAAGGGAGTACTGCTTCTTTCATCTGTTAACATTTAGTATGCACTTTCGGAGGAGTTGTGTATATGATACTGTGGAACTTCAAAAGAACCTGCATGATAGTAATGTCAAAGATCACTTCTGTTCTTTGTTCATCCACTTCCACTCTACTTGATGCTACTAGATTCACACAAAGAATTTGTACGATGAGCAGTTAGATAATGAGTATACCTGTAGTTGAATGGGGATGAGGTGAATATTACATTATAGAAGTTTAATTGGCAAACTTCTGGACAAAATACTATTACTGCGGATTCGTGGATCAGACTCAAACGCGCTGAACTGTCATTCAGGAGACAGGAGTTCGTATCCCTGTTACGGTCGCGACCATCATGACTGAAGTTTTTCGTGGTTTTGCTCAGTATTTAGAGAGGGTGCCAACTGTACTTAAAACCAACTGTCCTAAAAACCAACTGTACTAAAAACCAACTGACCCTGACCTAAACTTCTACTTCTTAAGCAACCTAGCGAATAGGTATAAGAATAGGAACATAAGAATATAACGAATGAATTGTTATGCAAAATATCGTCAATATTCCAAACAAAGACCACCCACAAACTGCTCATAGATTTTGTTTCAATTATTCTTTTTGTAATCTTTACTCGACATATTTTATATACACTGTATAATTGATTATTCATTTTCCTTCATATTCCTTCATTTTCTTTCATTACTTGACGGATTTCTGATACCTCTAAAAGCACTACCAAATTTGTGTGTACAAAAGTTGAATGTCAAGTTGAGTTGGTGAGTATGTAGAGATATACCACTATAGGAATTGATAAACACCTATTCCTATTCCTATACCTTATATGAAAAAGGTTGATTATTTTCAAGTATTGAGGTGGGAGTAGGCCAAAGTGAATTCATTTTTTATGTTTCCGAAATTTCCCATAACTTTGGCTTGATACATAGGTCAAACGGTCTACCCAACCATATCCAATTATATTTCACTTCATTTGAATCAAGCTAGAAAATAGAAATGCATAGTTCGGGGAGAAATTGGTTGAATCAGCTTTTTACTTTTGAGAATAATGCGAAAGGGCCTCACATTAACTGGGAAGATGGATGTGGGCAAAATGTGAAAGGAAATGAGAAAGACAATCTACAGTGATTAGGGAACTGCTGTGGCCGGTGGATTTCGTTGATGGAGAGGAAAATACATTTGAAAGCAGGACATTTCACGGGCGTAAAGCTGGTGTGGGAAGGAAATTGAACAATGAATAAGCAAGCGACAACATGCACTATAACTATAGAAAGGGGCATCAGTAAGTAAGAAGATTAAAGTGAAGGTTAGAGTACAAAGATTTAGGAAAGATGCTGACAAAAATTCTTTCTAGAAAAGGACAGGAAGGAAATGGATATAATATTAGAGAAACATGAACAATTAAATTTCAATGCTCAACAGGAAGATACAAAAATAACTTAGATACAATCCATATGATTATTTACAATTTCTATTTCCTTCGTTTAGTTAATTTTTTGATCAATTCTTCCACTTATACTATATACACAATTTTGAAGATAAAACATGAATTATTTGGTATCACTTCACTTAGACGGCAAGGTTATTTGCACCGACCAAAAAAAATCGTACATAAATATATAAAAATTGAATGCAATATGAATATGCGTATTAAAAGCGTCAAGGATATAATAGTTCGGTGTATATTCGTATCCCCCGTTTTTCAATTGACCGTGTAATCTTACGTGGATCTATAAAACTGGACATCATTTGCAAATGTGGAGTATAGTCAATGCTTATCACTATGACTTATTAACTCTATCATCACTATAATTTTTACAATTAGTTGAATATGAGCTATATTATGCTATAGGCCTATTATTATATTAACTATGTCTTTGGGGTGGTGAGATCGCCCTTGTGGTGCCCCGTTCAAACGATCCCACACTTCCATCCTTTGCCTTCATTGGGAACAAAGGCTTTATGTAAAGTTTAAGATTATAATACAAATTTATATATATTTCTTTTTTTTATTCATTTATATTAGGTTTAACGGCGCACTGTATTGATGAACTAAGATTTATTGGCGTCGCGTGAATTATTATCGAGATGATGGGATGGTGAGATGAATGTTTCTTAAAAGTAATGCATGAGAAGATAAACGGGAAGACAGCGGTCTTGGCCGCTGTCTTCAAATTTTCTTTCCCAGCCTAATCTTGTTTTTTTTAGAAACTTCGAGATGATTTTTCTTAAAAATGGTCCGACCGATTTGACCGAAAAACTATACGTTCCATATTGGATAAGTTAGCATATTCAAAAAAAGTTTCATGTCGATCGGTCAAACCGGGCAACCTGTGTAGTGCTTACAAACAAAACAAAACAGAAAAAAAAAACAGAAAAGCTCCATAAGAGTGTGATGGAAATCTTATCTAACGCTCATCTAAGAAGACAAAAATGTGTGAATCTAGATGTTATGCCAATGGTGATCTCGAGATTCTCAATGCAAATGTTTTCTAATCATAAAATGAGCTTTGAATTTGATTATAAATTGAGCGTTTTAGTTATAGGCCTACACTATGTGGTCTATACTTAAAAATGGAATTTTTAGTGAATCAGATCAAAAACGGAATTCCATAATCAATTGATTATATTATTATAACTATACATAATACCATTCAAAGTGTGGGAATAGGTTTATATTATTATAAGTACCCAATAATAGAACTCGTCAAGATAAATTGCTGTGGATAGAATATTCTATTATAAAATAATTAGACACTGCAAATTAATTGAAATTTTCATAAATTGGATATTAATATAATAGAATCATGTAGGTATTCAACGGACTCTTCATTCTGATTACTTAATGTTCACTTGAATAGGTTTTAAAATACCTCTGAAGGTTCGATATTGATGTGGAGAGCTTATGTGAAGCACAAATGTGAAGTGAGTGAATGGGGTTTCCGATCTATTCAAAAATTGAAAACTTCAAAGAAATTTTAATATATATATATATATATATATATATATATATATATATATATATATATATATATATATATATATATATATATATATATATTTCAACATTGAAACTTGATGCAAAATCAATATTCCCCAATTAAGGCTATGTATGAAAGGTAGGATCGTTCGGAGGGTACACCTCAAGGCCGATCTTACCTCGATCATATTTCCATATCATTTACGTATAGAAATGTTTTAGAAATATATAGAACATTTCGATTTTCAATCTTCATTGAAAAATGAAAATATCTATATAATTAAGTGGAAGAAGATTACAAGTAGGCCCTACGGCTAGAAATCGAAATCACCTTTGTATTTGCAAAAAGTGTTGTCCTTATTTCCTAGAATGTCTGTTGAACCACGTTTCACCACTTCCCAAATTCATCTTGAGCTTGTATTTTTCGTACTATACTCTAAAGTGTGCCATGCCTTACCAAATTCAATCCTACCTAAACAATATAATCTATTGGTAACGGAGGGTTGATTTTAGTAAGACTATAGTAAAATTTACATTCTAAAGATAAACGGTTGAATAGAGTAGGCCTATACTACTGTATATTTTGTTAGAGTCTTGACTATCATGTTACCCCTTCAAACCCAAAATGCCCAACAGACAGATGAGGGGTAAACTCTGATCGAAGGGTTACCAAGTTATGTAGGTGCTAAATTATTTATCAATAAATTCAAGAACAGCATTTGTTATGTTTTATAGAAAGTTTGGATAAGTACTATTGGACCAAACAATAAATGCCAATTGAATAAACAATTGTGACAAAATAGACACAAATGTGGCATTTACTTTATATGTTCTGGATTTTCTCCCTTCAGTTCCTTCCATTTTACCATAATACCTCTTATTATTAAATAAGAGGATAAACTATTTATCTTACTTGACTCGTGAAAGAATAATATGGCAAGATTTAGTTATTAAATTAGGTCACTTTGGTTAGTTAATACTAATATTTAGTAAGTTATTAGGCGCACAACGAACGGCTTGGTTTTACTAGCGCTATTAGATGTTGAAAGTTTTCAATATTAATTTCTGGTAACTGTATACGCCAGTGCATGGTGTATATACATAATGCTTGTGAACTTTTGGTTGGTTTCGTGTCGTCTGGGATCTACTCAAGTTGATTACGAAATCCAAAGAAAGTGTATTAAGATGTTGATGAATTTACCTTACAGATACTATCTCATTTCATCTCGTTTGAGCTGGTATTCAATATTGACTTCATCAAAAATTTGTTAAAACCAGAACTAATATAATGTAACATTCGTAATTCTAAATGTCCTAACTCTACACATATAGGCCTATATATACATGTTCATTCCAATACTCGGAATTCTAAACTAATCAATGCCCCAACTCAAAAGAGGTAGGCCTATCTGCTCTTTTATCGCGGTGAGAAATCGAAATAAATTCATATTTTTTGTTGTTACTACATTTAACATGTTTTTGTGGTGTTATTATATGATATTAGGTACCACTGTGATAACAAATTTGAAGTATTTTTATTCAATAAATCATTTCAAAAGAAGGAACTGACCCACCTATCCAGCGTAACATTATCAGCGGCCATGTAACATATAAACAATAATAGTGACTTTCCGGATGAACATATTGTAGTGAAACTGCTTCACACCGTGCTAAAAAGTATATGTTCTAAAATAATGTCTCACATTCACAATATGTCACGTGTTATTTGTATGTAACGGTAATCAAAATCGAGTGTTATACTGTTATCAAGATACAAAAAGGGATCTTTCCACCTTTGTTATTATACATTTTGACTCATTAGAATTTACGAAAAATATTCTCTGAATCTTCATGATGTGTCTTTTGATTCTGCAACCTTTCACCGTTCAAGTTTTATGATCATTTATATCTATATCATTTATATATTATAACTTTTTGCTCTATATGAAGACTGGGTACGCTTCAAATACCGAAGCAACCACACATTTTTTTCCAAACCATCATACTCCCAATTTTACGGTTTTACCTGTAGACACTATTAATGTTTCTTTTCAGACGTATTATCCAACGAAAATTTGTGTAGTAATAAATCGTCTTCTTATTTTGTCCTACAGGTTCCATCGCCCGAGTCGTTGAACGCGAGGCTGAAAAGATCGCCCTACCACATCGTTAATGGTAATATAATGTCTTACATTCTAGACGTCTGATATGCAATGTTATTCTAGTTGTTGTAAAAGATAAGACTCTTGTGATAATAATTGTGCATTAATGGGATCATTAGATAATACAAGGCCGTCTACCACACAGACACACACTCACACATACACATAATTAAATAAATACATATATTTATATATATATATATATATATATATATATATATATATATATATATATATATATATATACAGTGGTTATATTAGTGAAAATTTAGAACTGCGCATATTAAATCAATTATATAAAGAGGTAGTCTCCGTGCGGATACTGGGAGGGAAGGGGGGGGGGGAGGAGGCGCATCACAGCCCCGCAGGGATTTTTTTTTGAAAAACTTCACTTTTTTAAGTATCTTTGTTACTATATGGGAATATATAGGCCTAGGCTATAGTGCATTATTTGCGCCAAGTATACGCGTACTTATTAATGGGAGAAGAATATTTAGGGAAGAATCATTCAAATTATTGAGCATAAACATGAAATAATGTGGTTTATCGATTTATTCACTGTTCAATTCTTCTTTGATAATGTTCATTATTCAAGAATATTCGTTATTTCACAACTGCGCAAATTGAAATTAAGAGCTGCATTTTTGAAGTTTAGAACTGCGCATATTAGGGTCAACTGCGCACTAATATAACCCCTGTATATATATATATATATATATATATATATATATATTATATATATTATATATTATATATATATATATATATATATATATATATATACATATATATATATATTTATATATATATATGCACCAGTAGATTATTATAGTGGTATGACTTTAGAACTGTTAAGAAATGGAATATATATATATATATATATATACATATATATATATATATATATATATATATATATATATATATATATATATGGGATGTCTTATATTCCCATAGCTGCAACCTCAAACTTACCTGGAGACTGGCCTGGGCATAAGAGAAAATAATTTGATTTGTGATAATAATAGCGAATGATTGCTGAATAAATAATGACAATGAATGATAGTGAATGATAATGAAAAATAATAATCAGACTGTTAGAAGACTAATCAACTATCTACCAAGCATATAAGTCTCAGGTAAAAACCTTCAATTCATCACAATACAAAATTGCCATCAGAATCCATTTATTTACCAGGGCGGAGCTCACTATAGTTGCATAGATTATTTAAACTGCTGACTTCAATTTTACTTTGTTTGACATTGTGAATTAGAATCGGTCCATACATCTTTATCATTTTCCCCATGAAAATCTTTAATAAAATGAACTTGAAAATTTTCTTTTCGTCAGTCGATGCTACATTTGAGTATAGAGCCTACATTGAATTAGATCTACAAAAACCAATAAAAATAAAAGTGTAAAAAGGAGATAAACCGACCCAATCGTTTCCCACGGCGGTCACATACGTCTCTATTTGAAGTGTTGGATCCTACAGCGTCAACCCACAGAGATGCTATTTATTTTCATCTGCAAGGACTCAGAGCAAGGCGACACGTTGCGTAGTGGAACGAAGAGTTCAGATCCATGGTTTCATGGAAACCCTGAACCATTTCCTTTTATTCGTTCAAGGAAAATGCTATATAATCACGCAATCGTGAATGAACGTAATGTGCGGCAATGTTGTTTCACATGACTTCTGACTTTATTTGAATTTCTTTACCCGTCGTTTTTATTCTTTCTCTGTTGGAAGTCAGCGCTCAATAACGCATTCTGGAAGTTAATTAAAAAGTATACTTTAGTTGATACTGAAAGACTGCTACTGATTGGTTTCTGATGGTCCCCATGGTCACCGCGAGCTTATGATCACCCACACCATCCATTTATAAGTATTTGTTGAGCTTGCCTATAAAAAGAGTCAAACTCCTTCATAGGAATGATTCCTTCATTTCGAATTTTCTTTCAATAGTCATTTTATAACCAAATTACGACGTCAAAATATATGGCCTAATGGCAGTCATATTACAATTTCTCACACACAAGTATAATAGCTTATGTGTGGGTATTTATTTACATGTTCAATTTTTGATTAAATATGCCAACTGAAATATAATGGCAGTCTTCTCTTGAATATCACTAATATTTTAATGTTATTATTATTTACATTAATAATTATTCATATGTATTTATTTAATTTTTACTAAATCGGACACATATTCATAGG
The DNA here is from genome assembly GCA_907164805.1 of Brachyptera putata. Taxonomy (NCBI): domain Eukaryota; kingdom Metazoa; phylum Arthropoda; class Insecta; order Plecoptera; family Taeniopterygidae; genus Brachyptera; species Brachyptera putata. The sequence continues at coordinate 16,949,680 of OU015463.1, read as the reverse complement.
TTAGGGCCTACAGCAGTGGCTAAAATGTGTATCATGGACCGTCAGAATGAAACATATGATGGAAATGAATTGCCGAAAGTAAAAATGAGTAACAAACTAATAGTGATAACATAAAAACTTGAATATTAATAATACATGAATGAGGTGATGAATGAGAAATATCAATTGCACTTGATTCAAAGTTATTATAGAGCGACTTGTCGTTTAATTACTACATAAAGAGATATGGTTGTGGAAAATATGTTGAGAAGATTTGTGCAAGATCGTATGAACTATTTCTTAAATTAGTGACTCAGTTGAATCATATGATTCTGTCAGATTATTTTAAAATGTGGGAATAGCCGCCCTTGCTCCGACAAGAAGTCCTACGTCCAATTCCTTCGAAAATCCGTAACCGTTTGCGGGGTCAGAGGATTTATATATCTCCTTCTATATCGGGTACCTGTGTAAAAACAGAGTAGAAACAAATGAAATGTTTGGATGTTGTAACGTATGAAGTTTACTTTAAACTGATATCATTGTTAAGTGATCACAACAAAGGAGAGAGATATGAACAAATACTATTCAAGGAAAAGTGGAAAACTGTACACTTTCAGTATACAAGTTTGTTTATATTGACTACATTTGTTTTTCCTTGTTCCATTAAAAGGCGCTATACCAACAGATTATAGCTGTAGGCTCTCGACTCTCGTGTTTCTTGGCGCTTGTTGACATAGGCCCTACTCTAATGATTAGTATAAGACAGATTGGCGTTGGTGCATGACGAATGAGATGAAAGGTTATAATATTATGAGTTTCGAAAAAAAAACTGTTTTGCGTTGAAATAACCGCCTCCAAGTCTCTAAACGACATAGAGGTGCCGCTTCAGAACGATTTTTCTAATTCGTCCTGAGTTTTAATTGGGAAACAATGATTGTTTATCAAGAATTCAATAATGAAAAAGAAATGAACAGAAATGAACAATAACAAAGACGTATGTACATTTGAAGAAAAATTGATTCAGATATAAAAACGCGATACAGTATACAAGCATTAAACAACTCTAAACTAATTGAGTTGCTTTCGATAGAAACATTTTCATTCATACCAGAAATTGATTGAAATACATGGAAATTCTCAGTCGATATCGATAATATCGAATCGACAAAAGTTACAAATAGGCGGAAGAAGAATCGTGCCCGGCAATTTAAAGTTCACTGTATCGCGTCTTTCATCCGGTTACTCGCTCGAAATACGAATTCATTTCCGGCACAGCGTATTGTTTTAGTTCAACTACAAATATTGAAATTATATCGATCATTGTTCCTAATATCGAATTTATCGAATGATAAACACTCCCTTTCAACATCGAATCGAACTCCTGAAATATAATTGAAAAACTTTTAAATATTACTCATTTTATATTATATAAAACGACGTTATTTGTTCATTGTGTTCATTAATTATGATGTGTGAATGTCTGCCATCCAATTACAGATAGTTGTTTATTTATTCTTCACGTTCATTATAAAATGTAAATTTGTCAATATCAATCGTATAATCAGCGTCCAAATTGAATACTTAAATATTATTTATATAATGTAAAAATAATTTTCTAATTCAAGTTTCCCTTTACTGTTATCTTGGAAAATCACCATATTTATTTACAAATGATTGTCCAGACACAAGAACACTACACTCATACGTGTATTCGTATTCGCCTATATATAATTTTACTATTACATTTCTTGCTGTACATGCATTTCTATGTTTTGAGAATATATTTACCCATTATTATTATTTAATTATGAGAACGACATCTCTGAAACGAATACATTCTAAAGCCATTACGTGAACATAACAGAATGGGTGTGATTGATGTGCCTGTACATGTGCTTTCATCATATAAATGTTATTATACTGTAAACGCTCATTGAAGAGGAACCCTAAATTAAAAATATGTACACAGCTATATCATTTCTGAGAATACTTATCGTTTTACGTGATGTTATATATTTCACCAACAAATATATGAGAGAAAAGAAAATATTTCATTTACGTATGATTATTTATTCATTAATTTTTACTTCATTATTCTTGTTAGAAGCAGATAGTTATACCTCGTTTATATTTTTCCCAGCAAGAAAGTTTGCTATCGTTTCGTGAAAAAATCATTTTAATGTTCAATTTCAAATTAAAAGTGCGTATTCATATTATTGACATATCATAACAAATCCTGTGTGTCATAAAATACCTACGACCCTAAGCCATCACTCTATCTGTAATTATTTTTTATCCATATATTATTTTTCCTCATATACTTTTTCAATCTACACAAATCACAGATAAGTCTATTTATAGGCTTTGTGAATTATTGTGAATATAAATGTATACTTGATGAATGAAAAATCTTTGAAACATTAAAAAAAATATATAGGGCCTATTATTATCATTATCATTATTATTATTAATAATAATAATCTGCTATTTCATCTGCTAATCATTTTATTTTCTTCAACGTGGAAATTACTATAATTTGACATGTGTCTTATGTGAATTTATTTTTGAATTGTTAAATTTTCTTTTGCATTCAATCTACATGCATAATATAATTTACAAACATCAATATTTAATTTTACCTCTCGGTAGGTACGCAGATATAAAGTTTATATAGTTCGATAAATCTATTCAATCAACAGATAAGCCTTCTTTTAGGCTTTGTGGGGAAAGTGAGCTTAAATTTGTATCATAAATGAGTGCCAATAAATAAAAATTGAAAAAAAAAAATATTATTATTAATATTATTATTATTATTATTATTCCAGACTGTGTGATGGTGACCTCAGAAGAGGGTAAATTCTTCCATAAGTCACGAGGGGAAGAGAAGTCTGCCTGTGGTATTTACCTCATCACCGATCCTGATCGTTACGTAGAGGTGCATTTCGATTATTTCGACGTCCCATGTGAGAACAGTGGACTAGTCTCGGTAAGTTATCTGTCAAGGACTATTCATGAATCAACTCAATCTTAAAGGACATCACAACCCTGAAACTAGATTTTAGCTACTTATGACGATAGTTATTTCACTAATTTTAGAGGAAATTAGAAACCCCGAAATATAAGACAGGCGCTATTTATAGCACCATCGGTCCATATGTTACCAAATGCGGACGTTGGTGTGGTTTTTGCGCGCAGCCTAAACTAACCTGAATCAACCTATTACAACTAGTTTAATAAATTTCACCTAATCCAAACAAACCTAACCAAACAAAAATCATAAACTTATTCGATATAAATTAAAATCAATCTAAAACTCAATTCTGTTCCGACGAATAGCAGCTTGGCCCAAATAATCTATCTGTTTGTGGGACATAATCAAACAATAATCATCATCTCATGTCATATAAATTGACAATTAGATTCCCTCGCGTATTTATTAATAGTATAAGTAATATTATTCCTATTTTTCTCTGTTTTTTCAGTTCGTTGATGGATGGGAGATGGATCGTCAGTTCTTTCCCAGCATTAATGACCATAAGAAACCAATGAGTGAAAGATACAGAGAGTTTTGTGGCCAGCGTACGATCAAGCCTGTATTCCTGTCGTCTCAGAATGCTGCACTTATCCAGTACCGTGTTCCATCAAGGGGGCGTGGCTTCAGTTTTACAGTCAAGTACCCGAAAAACCCAATGCGTGAGTGAAAATTAATTATTTAATATACTGCTGAAAAAATGCAGCAAAATTCTCCAACAACATAGAGACCGCAACGTCGAGAATGTCATCTCACGACGCGACGAAATCACTCGATATCAAATACCACATAAGTTGTAGACCGTTCTGTGATATTCTGAGAATCAATGATTTTTCAGAACATCACATTTGAGAATCTGAAAATCTGAGAACATCTGAAAATTCTGAAAATCTGAATATATAAAATACAAAACACGCACACAAAATATATCGATACAAAATAATAAAAGCATATTAGTACATCTTTCAAAAGCGTCAGCTATTCTCTACAATGTTATCAGTTTTACAATTATTTAGATGGTATAGTCGACCTTCTTCTGTCGTGGTTAAGAGCATGATTCGGTTGGTTTATAATCTACACCACTTGTGAAGACACATTGAATGATATAAAACAATAATTTGGCCCGGTTTCCGATAAATAGACCTTCACTCCATTATATGGGTTACTGGCTTAATCTATAGAATGACCCATCGACCATTGCTTTCACTATTATATATGTTTAACGTTTAAGACAGAGTCCCTTAACGGTCCAATTAACCCTTTATTAGCACTTTCCCTGACACTGGCACCCACTCAAATGTCAAACATCGTCGAGGGAGAAAAGACTTACAGCTGGTCGTTACCCACATCAGAAATAGCACTCTCTCGTAGATTATAGATCAATCTCATCACCCATCTGATAAATTGCCTTCAAATGCTCTGAACTTTTACTCTCCAGAACGTTCAGCTATAGCATATATTTTTGGGTTATCGTTCGACTTCAGTGTTTTAGATCAATCAATCAATAGTACGGAGGGTATGAGAATAATAGCAGAGTAATAATATATATTTTTATCGATTCAATAGTTTATAACTTCGATTTGATATCGATTTGGAATATTCTATATTTGATAAATTCGATATAGAAACTAATGAGTATCAATTGTGAAAATAGCAAATTACTGACATAAAAATGATCTGAGGAACTAAACAATCCTAAATTTAATAAAATTATATTCGTGCGGTTACTTGTTTCTGTCAGTGTATTGTTATTGTCTGTCATCGAAATTAACAAAACATGAAGTTGAAAAAAAAGTTTTTTCAAAAACAGTGAAAATGCATCAAAAATGAATTTATACATACACATAAAAGTTGTATTGGTTTTAAATATTGATTTGATAAAATGTAAACCGTCATGGGCGTGCGCCCTAGAACGGTCCAGAGCGAAGAATTGAGATTTTCCAACAAAGCAATATAGGCTATTTACGTAAACAGTACGTGGTTAGGTGTTATCCCATTGTTATCCCGATATGCTCATGCACTTTGCTAGCGGAACACAGACAAAAAAATGTGAGCTGAATACATAATCAGGATAATCATACACTTTCGAAGGAATTCTAAAATACCAACAGAGCTGATGAGAACAATTGCTCTGCATAGTATTAACGTTACACACCGAACAGAAATAGAGCCAATAACGTACGTACACAACCACAAGCAGATAATGAGGAAGGCTCCCATTTCTTATCGCAGGATAATTTTTGTAAGTTATGGATCCAAAAGTGATTTAACACGCTTTGCAATTACGTTGGTGCAAGAAATGTTATTCTGTGATAACCGTCAGAGATAAGCTATGATAAAATATTCAGTGTACCCTCCCTTATGAAGTATAAGGTACGGCCTGGGCCGTCTCTGCGTTTGCCCATGTGCGCACGCCTATACACATTGTCACCCTTCGTAGCTCAGTCAACTAAGACACCGCTTTAGTTCCCGAACCACTCGTTATCTGACCATTAGGTATGTTTGTTTGTCCTGCACCACCTGTACTATTGTTCTTCAGTTCTTGCACTTTCATGTTTGTTTGTAACAGTTGTGCTGCACCAAAGCCACACTTTCTTGTTTGTTTGTCCTGGTTCACTTGCACTAGTTCAGGTAGTTCAACACCATGCAGCTAGCTCAGTGCAAGATGGCAGGCGCCGAAATCAAGTTGTAGGCGGCTCTATATATGTAGGCTTACAAGTTGTTGACGCTTAAATTCGTGTCGATGAGAATGAAAAAATATATAATCGAACGAGGGTTGTCATTATTGAATATTAAATGTTCATTAATCACATTCCATGATATTTAATATCTCATTCTCCATCAACGGGTCTGCTTCCATTTCAAAATTCGCGTTTCGAAACCGAAAAATCGGCACTTTCGTGTTTGTTTGTACCTCAACATTTAGGTGTCATTTCCTGCACCAAACCCGTAATGTGACGCACTTGCTTTCTGCACCATCCACACTTCAGTTCAGGTTGGTGCAAGACAAACAAACAGATCTAATTACCAGCATGTTTCATGTTCAACATGTGACATGTTGCAGCCTGCAATATACTGCTGGAGGGAGTTGCCGAGGTCTACACGCTACGCAACTATGGGAAAAATGTCAACTGCAGTTTGACTGCAGTCTACCCCGCTAACGTGAAAGTGCTGTCGATGAATGTCGGCCTGGCTGAATCAGGAAGAAATCTGGTCCTGGAGACAGGGACAATCCATAAGGTAATATCATAAATAAGAATGAACATAACATATAAACGATCGCAATGGCTTTCCGGATGAACATTTTGTAGTGTAACTACTTCACACTGTGCAAGTATTTTCTAGAATAATGTCGATCCAAAATTAACACTCACAAAATGATACGGGTTATTTGTAAGTAACGGTACGTTGTGAGGTCAAAATTGATGGCAAAGATAGCTATTGTTCACACAAAGGTTCTCTTTCCATCTTCGCTATTATATCATTTGATTCATTAGAATTTTCGATAAATATTGCCCGCATCTTGTTTGTATTTGTTAATTATGTATCTTACGGTTCAAGTCTCATGATCATATATGTCTGTGAAATCACCCTGGCGGGAACTTTTACTCTATGGAACTGAAGACGCGTTAAATACCAATTACCATGCCCTCTTAACCAACACCCACACTTTTAGTACCCAGCCAAGCAACTGATTGGGTTATTGCGTACAAAAGAAGAATTACACGAATTCGTTTGTCAATCTTTGCAATTAATCGTAATGAAAGCAACATAGAAACCTCATTATTACTGTGAAACGATTAGTTTGCCTGACATAGACTAAGTGGAAGAAGTACATGTCTCGCTTAGTAGCAAAGCGCTTAGCAAAGCGAGTCAAAGCAGTTGATGTGACCCCAAGGGGCCGTGTTTTTAGATGGGTTTCCAGTGAAGACAGTACATTTTCAGCATAAAACTAAGAGATTGATAATTAAAGCAAGGATAAGATTAGTTTATTTATTTAAATGCTGCTTAACAATCCCACCAACAGCTAGGTTACACGGGCATTTTCGACAATTGTTGTCCGCATATTATGTATTTTGTGAATGTCGTAACTTACAAATTTAATGTTATAATCATTCATAGGCCTACCTGTGAAATCCCTCGTGGTGAGAACTTTTTGTGCTAGGTCCCTTGGACTTCCCATTATGCTACATCGAGTATTATTATGATCTGCATTATTTGCTGCTAGAACCTATGAAATATACAATAATATAAAAATATGAAAATGAGAATAAAAAATGAAACAACATGAAAAAAATATAAAAATAAAATATATGGTATAAATATAGTTACTGAAGCGTTTACAACTTTCTATTTTAAAATTAACATTGAACCTGGCACCTCCACCAAAAACTAAACTCCAGTCAAAATCATTGAGATTATTCAGTAAAATTATTATGATATTATATGATTTCAATGATATGATATTAAATGACATCAATGATATGATATTCAACTCACACTGTATTCATATCATTACAAAATCGTCTTTTAATAAATACTTTTGTTCAATAGTCTGTGAAGTGACGGTTTCCGTTTGTTTCCCCTTACAGTAGAAAGTTGTTGCAATTGTTGTCGAAGCTATTGATGACTCACCACTTCACACTTACAACTACTCACTTACCCTCTTACCACTCACTACTTACAAGTTGTACAGCCTAAAGTTTACTCCTTGTTGTAGTTTTTCACACTTGAACTTTGTGTCTATATACCACATCCTGCCTTTTTGAAATAATTACTTTTCTGCAGAATTATGAACATTCACTAGAAAACATTTCTCAATAGTGAATTTAATTGCCATAACTCTACTTGGTTCTCATTTTTCTTCGAGTGAAGTGTATTCTCAAATTTCTATTGTTTCATAATAATTTTTGTTCATTCTTATAAAATTATTGCATTCAATACAATTAGTACAATAGATTATATGTAGGCCTATATTTTTTCGTCAACATCGAAACTTGATACAAAATAATTATTCCCCAATTGAGGCTATGGGTGAAAGGTAGGATCGTTCGGATGGGGCACCACGAGGGCGATCTTACCATATAATTAGATCTAACAATTCACAGCAGATTACATCTTTAAAATGTGAAGAAATATACTATATTTTATGAATTTAGAGATGATTCTTTTTCTTATACTGCAGTCTAGAAGTGCAATATCAAGTATGTAGGCGTAGTTTCTGTTATGATGATTATTTGATGAACGACCCCCCACCGACAGCCAGGTAATTTGGGATATGAACGACCGGGTGATAAATATATGATATTCACAAAAACCTATGGCTCAAACGGGACTCGAACCCACGCCTAACTTGACTTTTGTTCCTAAAGCAGTGCCTTATATTTGACAGACGGAGCCGTATAGGACTATGACGTCAAATATTTAAGGGGTGTCAAAATTCTCAAGGTACACGAGCTCATTGAAATAATTGAAAAAGACAATATGTATAACATTGCATTTATTTTAAAAAAAGTGTATTTATGATTTAAATTATTCGCATTTGTGTTGCGAGTTGTCAGCAAATGAATGGAGGAAGTACTAAAATCAACTCTCAAAACACATTAATATCTATTTAAATGGTGAATTGTTTTCAAGTAAATGACGGGGGGGGGGGGGTCTAATTAATTTTTGGAATATCAATAGTTTTATAATGAAACTTAACAAAGGCGCATATAGCGTAAAGTAGAATGTCTTGATACTCGTCAGCAATGATGCCCCGCAGTGCCATTTAATTGAGCGTTAAGACCCGACTGTTTACATTCAAATTAAATTAAATTACATTACGTTGTTTCACTGTTGCTAACGATCAAGTCTTTTGTTATTTCGTCGGTGTCGGTAATGGTTTTCGTTTCATTTTAATCTATTTGCTGTAATGCGCTGAACATTTCATTGGAATTAATGATTGAAATTGAATAAATAATTGATTAATTTAATATGAATGGATTAAATAATAGTCATATTAATCAACAATGGAATAAGTATGGGCGTACGCAGGACATCTGAATAGGTTTATGGCCCATTACGAAAATTAAAAACACAATTTCTAGCAAAGCTGTAAAATGTAAAATGTAGATGATTAGGTAACAGGTATAGGCTTCCCGCTAGTAGATTTACACTTTGTGTACGTTTGCAATTCTTACCTCTACATATAGCAAAGCGCCAAGGGCATGTAGGCCCACAATGAATGAAAAAAATAACCAAGAAGAGAATAATTGGAAAAATTAATCCTGGTGAAAAAATCAAATTTCTTGCGGAATTACATAAAGAAGGCATTAATATTGTCTATAATTATCGAGACAAATTATTCCAGTGTAATAGCCGCTTAAAGAAAAATGATGTGGTTTGAATTTGAATAAATAATTATATAATTATAATAATTATATATGCTAGTTTGAAACAAAAAGTTTAGGCTGCGCGCAGCAACAACACCAACAAAACCAAAAACAACAACAACTACTACAACGTCCGCATGTGGTGACATGGACCGATAGTTCGATCAATAGCGACTGCTTTTCTAAATAGTAAGTATTAAAAAAATGTTCTCTCTTTATCTCTCTCCTAGTGTGAGAAGCGTGGTTTGGCCGACCATGTGCAGATTGGTGGAAGTTCCGGACTTGACACCTCTAGCCTCCTCTTGGCGGCGGACGTCTGCGGCATGGACTCGAAACCAGGTGAGCGGAGGAGAGTGCTCCTGACAGGTTGCAATTAAAAATTTAACGACTTCAACTGTCTGCGTGCATGGCCTCTTTAAGCCGAACTAGCAAATAATTAATTCAAAATTATTATGATCGGATTATTTATTTTGGGGACGTTTTTAGAATCTGTCAGAAACATGAATACGCTACGTCATGGGAAAGGTTGTTTCTTGGTTGGTGTGACATTTAAATCTTTACATTACGTTTTTGTCTTTTTTTAAGTGTAGATCAGAATTATACATATTTTTCCATGCTAATGTAAATCATAGTATTGGGATCTTCTATTCCTTTGATAAAGTACATAGACCCCTACATATTTTATATTTTGAAATCATTCAAGATCTTGAATATCCATTCATATCGAGTTTAATTACTGTAATGATAACTGAGATCTATTGGAGTCGGAGAATGAGATGACAGGAAAAATGGATGAACCGTTATATTTAATCACAAGTTTCCGACAGTAGTAAAGAAGTGTGGTATTCACTTTTAACGACAGAGGGTGTACCAACGAAGAAACTCTGTCACAAAATTCTGAAACTCTGGGAATTGAACTGGTCTCATGGTTCGCAGTGCCTCGATTATCTGTGGCAGTGCACTATAGAGATTGATTCACCCAGCTTGTTTTGGTAAATTTTGGAAAGAAAGACATTTACGAACCTGAAAACAATGAATTTTTAGGCTCATCATTTGGTGGCAAGATGAAATTAACGTTCGTCCTTCCCTCCCTACAGATATGTAGCATTAGCGTTTAGACAATGTCTCCTTTCACAATCTAATAGCACGCTCCTTAATTTGAAAGGTTCGGTATATGAGTTTTCAGGAATTTTCATATTCAAATAAACAGTTCGAGTAAGACTGAGAGGGGTGGTTATGTGACTAGAGTACACCGAATAGTCATTCAGGAGACCGGGGTTCGATTCCCGCTTTCCTAACATATATTCTTCGTGGTTTCTCCCTGTCGTTCACTTCAGGCTGATATTGGGATGGTTCTTTAACAACAAACCTCGACCGCTTCTTCGCACTATCCAAAAACACCTGATAAAATGACCTTTCATCTCAACATTCCATCACCTCATTCCTCATTTACCGACGCTAATATACCCTAGGCATTGAGAGTCAAGTCAGGCGTCAGGCGGCCAAATAGTTTCTCTTCAAAACGAATACATCTTTCGTTCCACCATCAGTTTCATAATTATAAGTTGTGTTAACAAGAGTTCTTTTCCGGTCAGTTCATCATCAGGAGAGTTTCTTCAGAGACTTGATCTTTTAGAGTACTTACCCTAACCTAACTTGACTGCCCGAAAAACAAACTGGCCGTAAACAAACTGTCCGAATTCCGAGAAATGAACTGCCCTCGAAAGACTGAACGAAAAAGAATTCTTGTCAACATACTGGTAACTTCACTTTCCGACAGTCAGTAGAACGATGTGGACCTGGCCTCATAGACCCTAATTGGTACAGTCTGGAAACAAAATGAACGATTATTTTCAGTAGAACTACATTCTCGAACAATTTTAGTTTCGATCCGTTTTTTTTTTAAATCTAAAACTTGATTTTTTAAAAAATCCTTCTTATAGGCAGACACTTCGTTTTTCGGTAAGTTCCCTTTTTGAGTAGTTAATGCCCAGCCCACACACACACACACAGACCCTATGTAATTATTCAATTTCGGACACTTCGTTTTTCGGTCAATTCATCAATCCCTGCATGTATGTGTGTATACATGTCATATATATATATATATATGCCTCATACTGATTGAATGTTATTGTCATGCAGGTAGTACTGTAGAGACAGTGTTCTGTGGAGTGACAACAGTGCGGCTTGTGTCCAGCGGACAGTTTGACAACTCTGTGACAGTCACTGTGCGCCAAGCAGTTGAAGAAGACATTATCCAGGCTAGTCTAGTCTGTCCTTTGTAAGGTAAGGATGAACAAACTGGGAATAGAACAAACGGGGAACTGATAATTTACCATTTAAACTTTGGTTCCAGTTCCGATCTTTCCTTGTCATCTGACACGATATCGGTACGATTTCTGGCACGTCTGTCCCACCAACAGCTAGTACGGGGGATCTTCCCACTTGCGCTGTAACGTTTTCGTGTCACGGACGCTGAAGAGCGTATCCCGGAATAAAGACTCGGTCGCGTGACATGGGTTTTGGGGTACTTTTTAAAGGATGGTTGTAAAATGTGGTCAGGTTCAGGTAAGGTTGGACAACCAAACCCAAACGAGTCGACTTTATTCCGATACATGCTCTTCAGGCACCCCTTCGAGAAGTCAATGCCACAGCCTTCATTACCATTAAATGCACAGGCTTGTTTCAATTGAGGAATTAGAAGTCAAGTTTGAGCACTTTTACACAAAACAGCTCGAAGTATGAGCGCAGGATACGTATCTGCCAAGAGTGGCAATACGTAACTTTCGGAAAAATCGTAATTTCGGCCAACAAGAGTTGAAGTAAAGTCAATAATCACCCGCTATGTTGTTGAGATGAATACTGGCTTGTGGTTGACTGGTTGCTGGTCAGTAGGGAAAATCATGTCGGACGGCAAGAAAACATCGGAACCGGAAACCCTGCTTTAAACACCGTCTTGATTCACGTTCCAGATGACGTGAACAAATGAGAGATGGTAGAATCGAAGACGATAGATATACTTCAAGACATGTCAGACCATAGAAACATGAAAGTGATTCCCCTCTACTTTATTTCTACTCTCTTTTTCATACCTTCTACCCCTTACTATATAGAGATCAATCCGACCGCTCGATAGCGCGGGAAACATGCTGGATTGTGATTGGCCATCGGCCAGCACGTAGCCGCACCTAAAGTGATCGGAAGAGTCAATTGTAGACATTGACGAGGAGAATGAAGGTGTACGGTACTGAAAGATTTCAGTGTTGTTTTGCTACAAGCATGCTGTGCCTTGGTAGAGTATCTTTCGTCGATATGTGTCCGAATTTCTATGCTACTTGTCTGAAGACTTATTCCTGTACTTCTACTTGCGACTTTCTATGATACTTGACTAACGACGATTTACACTCCTGGGGGCGCATTCCTGTACGATTTAATCCGATTTCAGCATGATACTTTCGGTTTTCCAGTATGCGCTTAGCACAGGTTTAAGCGTGGGTTAGATTTATCTTGGTTCATCTTGTAAATGTATAGGAATTCAAGTACGTTTAATCCGGTTACATCGGGGTACTTCCGGTTTTTCAATACACGTGTAGCACAGGTTTTTGTCAATTGACTGGTTTCATCTTGTATGCGGGAATGCACCTTCTATATTTGTACTTGCGACTTGACTTGCTTCATAGGAACTTGCATATCAGCTAGTCAACCAAGACTTGTACAACAGTAACACCATCTATAGCGGCGATGTACAAAATGATGATGCAAAACATTTCAATACAACATAGACGGTATAACATCACTTTTCCGTATATTAATTAGAATAAAACTATCTTATTTCGTATGGTGAGCGAAAGGTACCACGTAAATTGATAGCTGCCACTTTATCGCCCATAGAAACGCTCAACTTTTCATTGATTTCTGTTGATACACGTAAATGTATATGTAATATGGATTCAAGTGATCCAAAGGCCTACACGAAAGTACGCAAGTATTTTTCATGAGAACGCATGCCATGTATAAATATACTTGTGTGAACTGCCATACTTTACTTGTCATTCAGTGAATTCAGACGCTCACTATGACGTCACTTCCGTACTTTTAGTAAGGCCATAGCTTACAGTGACTAAAACACACCGTACACGATCAACATTACCCGTCAACATTGAAGGTCGTCAATATTGATGAGATAATAGAGCATGTTCAATTCTCGGCAACATGTTGACGGCGTGTATAGGCAAGATCAGAAATACGGATTATCTACTAGCTGTCAACATGTTGAGTCAACATGTTGACGGGTGAATGGTGATCGTGTACGGCGTGTTTAAGTCAGGTAATTCGGACACGTCTATCATGTTTAAATGCACGAACATATTCCAATAATAACAACTATCTTACTGATTACAGTGCTGGACAAATCTCAGTGGATCACCATCAAGAATATTTATTTATTACCGACCTCAACCTTCAGTTTCTGTACAATGGTGCTCAGCGTCTGCCAACCATCGAGTAAAGGACCACCACTGCATTCCCAGTCACAGAGATTATATTCATTGAATGTTTAGTAGAGTACGGTGTTCTCATTTTAAATGTGCAATGTATCCCAATTGTCATTATTAATAAAGTATTATTAATCGTGAATTATGAAGGCGTAAATGCAGTAAGAAAATAGAATTAGTGAAAACAATATTAGAACTCTCTTCAGATAGTAGAATTCAATGTCGTGTTAGATAACTTTCTCAATAAACATTGGTCATGATGAATTCGACGTATAACCGATACCGGTACTGAGATAAATGTGAAAACTTCAAATTAGATAACTAAACAATAGCTATCAAAGTGATAGATACATTTCCAATAGTCAATCCCAATTCATCTCACCATTGAATATCACAATTTACAGAATTCCGTTATTCATTATTTCGAAGCCCACTTCTTCCAAAAATGTATGACAACATTTAATGCGAATTATTGAACTATATATTATCTTTTGTAATGTTATGAATGAGTGGCACGTGAAGAACGATTAGAGCCGATAGCATTACTATACAGATATCACAGAACTATGTTTTCCAAGATGACCTGTAAAAGATATACAGTTTATGAACGACATATCCAAACCAAATTGCAGCACAGTAATATTTGTTTACTATTATGTTATTTCTCAAGTTCTCTTCAGCTCACTATAGCTATATGCTATAGATAAATTATAGTGACACAAAACCAAACAAATCCACTAAAGTTGAATATGTGTAATTCCACATCTATGTAGAATGCTTAGTAAATTTTGAAGTGTATATACTATGATCTTTCAAGTATAAAGTGAATTGAAGGTATTATGTCGCCATAGAGTATAAGTAGGCTATTTCCAATTCCAAAGACGACAGTTCAAGGCTGTAATTTTAATGTAATGTGAATAGAAAAGAATTGAAACAAAATAAGTATTTTACAATTGAAGATAGGAAATGATTTTTCATTCATTCAAAAAAAAAACAATGAATGTATTACAAAAGACAAACAACATTGATTGACCTGCCAAAGTTGTATTTCAAGATGGTGTTTATTGCTTAACGAATCATGAATTCAGAAATGGGGAATGTAATATCATTTCAATAAACTCTAGCTTCGGAATACTTCAAATTAGATCTATATCTTGACACAAAAAATAGCTGCGGAGCTTCTTGCCTCAGGCGTCGCCGCGAGGCCTACTTGACAATATTTTAACGAATTTCATTTCATCGTCATGCAATTTTTCACCTCCCACAAAATACGAGTTGATTTCTCAAATTCATCTGGATTAGTGACAAAGAGAGAAGATCAGTCCAAGTTTGGAATAATGTATATTAGAAATTAAAAATAAATATTATGCAAACCAAACTATATTCGTTGGAAAAGTCATGGAGCGAAAATACGAGAGAGATGGGAATAAAAGTATGTACAGGTAAGTTTTCATATGTGAATCGAACAAATTGTCAATTGAATATTTAATAACAGGAAAACATTACAACCTTCAGATATGATATACAAGAATACTTTGAATATATAGGCCTATAATATATGCAATACACAACATTGATTGAAGCATTAATGATTTGTTCATATTCTCGTCTCATTATTGTACTTTTATTCGAGAATTCATTCTCACTCATAATTGTAATTCATTTTCCAATCCGTTGCCACCAATTTGACCGGAATTTTAATGGAAATAATATTTAAAATAAAAAAGTGGACTGATTATAATCCATAAACAACTATAAATTACACCATATACTAGATTTAGAAACTGACAACTCTTAATTGATTGATAACTACAACTACTATATTAGTATTTATATAGTTATAGATAACTAGACAAATGGAGAATATGACTTGTAAGATCAGCGAGATGTCTGTATAAAGTAGGTATAATTTAAAACTTCACACACCTTGACTCATATAAAAATAAAATATACTCTTCATTTGTTTACTATCGAATCTAGAAAACCGTGAATCTCGGCAATATTTTTCTGCTACTATTTCTATATATTTAATCAATAAAAAACATTTATAACATTATTTACTTCAGAACGGTTGGTCCGAATCGCATACAAATTTGTAATAGTGACTAGTGAGTATCATTCATAAAGTGAGAATTTGAAGGTTTTTGGAGATATTTCATTTTTTACATTTTCCCGTTCAGCCCAATCTTATGGGATTTTTAGAAACTTTGAGATGGTGTTTCTCAAAAATTAAACAATCTTTGACCCGAAAACTAACAGTTCTAATTTGGATAAGTCTGCGTGTACAGAAAAAGGTTCACGTTGATCAGTCAAACCACTTGCGATCTATGCAACGCTTCCAGAAAAAAAAAAAAACACAGTCAAAGCCTTTTTGAGTGGGATGGAATTCTCTTGCATATCCCAACTCCTCCACCTCTCTATTCTACCTATGATTACAAAACTACACTCGAGTATCGAGAATCGATACAAAACTCGAGAATCGCGTTCTTTCAAGGGTTGATTTTTCTCGAAAGAGTGTCATACAAAAACTTCAGGGCTGATAAGTGATCAAGGATTGTTTGGAAACCACCGCATACTACTCAATATGTTGCAGAAATTAAATCCTTCTAAATTGTCAAATTATCCCTATGACCTTAAAGACCCTAATATAAATTGTTAAATCTCAGCGCCAAGTACACAAAAGTTCCCTCAGATATGAGGGATTATTAGGGGTAGGCCTACTGACGCGCGTGGACCGTCGTTCATCACACTTAAAGCGCCATTCAGTAGACCGGACTTCGATTCCCGCCATGGCCGTTTAACCGGACAGAAGTTTTTCGTGGTTTAAGTCGCGTTCCAGAATGAGGCGCTTAGCTAGCGCTAGATTAGCATTGTCGAAATGGCGTTCCAATTTCTAGCGGCTAATTGCGCTAGAATCTAGCAAATCGTTCCAGAATCTAGCCTGCTAAGTCCGCTGACATAGCTCATCTAGCGGTGAAAAAGGTTGCTAACTTGCTAGATCAGCCATAATTTAGAGCGCCAATTCAAAGATCATGGGGTCGCTTGATATGGTCGAGCTGCAGATTGAGTATGATAATGAAATAATGACAATAACTGTGGAGAAAGTACTGCAGAACAATTAAATAATGGGGAGTTTGAATATTTTAATATAATGAGTAAATAATTGTAGGAACAAATTCGACGTTGTGGTTATAGGAGATGACCAAAAAGTTATTGAAAATATTCAATTCTATTGCCAAAGGGTGAAAACTTCGTAATCCTCTTCTGATCCACTGGAGGAGGAATCAGAAGAAATGCCTGCATTTAATACAAATGCTGCAGCTCCCAATACGATTTGATCTTCCGCCATGACTTTGACAGCTAGTTGCAAAAGATGCTCGTGGTCGTTCCAGAATTACAAGCTAGCTGATCTAGCCGTGACGTATGCTGGGCCAAACTAGCGCTAGCAAAGCGCTTGATTCTGGCACGCCACTTTTCTTCTGCAGATTATGACCGACTCCCGCCCACTATCCGAAAACACGCCATAAAAATTACCTTTCATCTCATCTTTCCATCATCTCATTCATCATTCACCGACGCTAATATATTATATTAAGTCATCTGTACAGTGCGTCGTTGAGCCCAATATAAGTAAAATAATTATAAATAATTACCTGGTTTGATTTTCTCGAAAACGAACGTGAGACATAGAAAATTAGTGATAGATATTTTCATGAGGGGTAGTCAAAGAATTATTTCATATCTGTCAATATCATGCAGAAATGTTTACGTAATTTTCACTACATTTCCATCAAGTTTTTTGTCATGAAATTTTCACAAAATATATAGGCCTAATTGCAATTAGTCTACAAGGGCATATAAATGGTTTCGGTTAGGGATGTTCTATTTTAGAGCGATCATAGTGATTGAACTCCTAAAGTACGCTATATGTACGGTTGTTGTCACATAAAGTGGTAGATCAAGCTACATTAATTTGTATCCTGAAGAAAATATACTGATATTATATCCGCACTGAATCTATAATAGTGTGTATACATGCGTACAGCACGCATAATCTATGAAAAAATGATCTGTTGAATGTGCGTAGCTTTTATTTAAATAACAATTTTAATTTCAAATTAAACAATTTCATGTGACAGCAAGTGTAGGCCTACTCTTTTGCCTTTATTTTTTATGATAGTTGGCTAACTTGAGAACTAGCGTATTGACGCTTATATCAGATCGTCTGGGAGTTCGCCTGGATGCTGGATGCTGGGTGCTGGCTTCATTTCGGTCAAGGTGTTATTTTTACTCAATAATATGAAGCAACAGCGCCTCGAAATCTGCAACTCGAAGGAATTATCACGATGACAGTGGCGTGCAGAGAATCAATTTTCTAGTAAAGGAGACTGCACCCGCGGATACACAGAACACAGTCACAGGCTCACATAGAGGTAGGCTTACCCTCACCAGAGGAGAGCTGACCTTTTCTTGTATTAATTTGGCTCCGAAGAAAGAATATCTTGACATTTCGAGTTGACGTAGAATAAAGAACTATAAAGAATGAAAGTATACTATTCAAAAACTTCTTTATTCTATGGAGTTGTGTGTCTATTCCAGGGGTGTTCAGAAGTTGTTTGAGGGGGTAGGTTATGAACCGATGATGATTGTGAAATCGTCGTTGATGCTGGTGAAAATGGGTCTGGTCCCACAGGGAAGATTTTGATTTTGGGACGTTTTTAAAAATAATTTTTATGGTTTACGAGCACCTTTGTTCTGTTATTAATTGGGGAAAACCCACCCTCAGTGTGACATTTTCAGTGTCAACATAAAATATAAACGATCGCAGTGATTTTCCGGAAGAACATACTGTAGCGAAACTGCTTCACACAATTCAGAGGAGTAACTTCTAAAATACTGCCGATCCATATGATAAACATTCACATTATGTTACGTGTTAGTTGTATGTAACAGGTATATTCAATGAGGTGAAAGTCGATGGCAAAAATATAGAGTGTTACTGTTACATGCAATGCAAGTGATCTTTCCACCTTTGTTATTATACAATTTGATTCATTATAGCATTTTCGACAAATATTTACTACATCAGATGATGCATTTGTTGATATTGTATCTTGCACGGTTCAATTTCTATGATCATTCATAGCTGTGAAATCAGCCTGCCGTGAACCTTTTGCCTATTCAAAGATAAAGGTCAGATGAAAATATTCTCGTTTTTTTTTCGACATGTTATTCTTATGGATATTTTAAAAACTTCAAATCTTCAATTACTCAAAATCTTTCCGATCGATTGTTACCCAAATCTTTACAGTTCCAATTTGGAAGATGAGTAATAGTTGGAAAAATTAAGCTCATTGTAGATCAGTTGCGCCTTGACCTGTGATAAAAATATAAAATAAAAAGATACAGAAAAATGAACAGAGAAAAACATAATTAGGACCGAACATTTGGCTCATACAATTATATAACCTGGAGATAGGTAGTAGTGCCCCTCAATTCGTTTCCTACATGTGAACCATGATTAATTATTTCTGATTAAAGATTAATTATTAATCTATCGCATTCGTAAAATAATATCTCTACATATTCACCATTACAATCTCTTTAGCAAATATGCATTCCCACTAATTACAGTGTGATGTTTAGAATATCTCGATAAGTATGACATACGGAAACTTACTTTAGGGCCACCCTTGCTCTTTCACGTGCCTGATTTCGTCATCATACAAGCACATCTGTATCTTCGGTCTCTAAAGCATATACTTATCAGAGTTTTGAATTTCTATACCCACCACCCCTTGCTTCCAGCAAGGTTTGGGTATGGCCACTGGCGTCGGAACCGGGAGGGGGGGCAGGGGGGCTTTGCCCCCCAACTTTTGGTCAGGAGGGGGCAAGGGGGAGCAAGAAAAAGGTCTTGCAAGACTCACTTTGTCTCGTTGTTTCCTATTGAAACCCACTTTGTTGAAATTAGCTATCATTTTGATCGCAATTGTTGAGCTTGACCCCCCCCCCCCCAACTTTCGAAGTGTTCCGACGCCCCTGGGTATGGTCACCCGCAGCAGTTTGCTCCACCTTTATGTACATATCCTGCACGCCACTGATCAGGAAGTCTGGCAGCTGACACTGACAGAATACTCGTACTGATCAGCTGTTATTGCAACATTTGCAAAGCAGTCGTGTGTGAGAAGAAGGTGACGTCAATGAAACTCAAGTTATTTATTTTATTTTTATTCATATTTATATTTATATTATATTTATATATAGTTTTAACAACAATATGACTACGATCTATTGGCGTCGGTGAATAATAGGCCTACATGAGATGATGGGATGATGAGATGAAAGGTTATTTTTCATTAGGTGTTTTTGGATGGTGGGAAGGCGTCGGTCGTACCCTGTTGTTAAGGAACGATCCCAGTATTTACCTGAAGGACAGAGGGAAACCACGAAAAAAAACTGTCCGGATGGTCGACCATGGCGGGAATCGAACCCTTGTCTCCTGAATGACGGTTCAGTGTATTGAAACCCAAGTGATTCCGGACTCGGTCGAAGAAATGCGAAACAATCTGATGGCAAAAAAATATAAAAATAGTACAGGTCTGTCCATCCTACTCGGAGATATATCGTCGATTGCCGAGAATAACGTCCTCTCTCTCTCTCTTTTTGTCACCTACATTTTTTGTCATCCAATTTTTTGCCAGCTGTCTCTCTCTCTAATTTTGAAATAATGAAAACCGAATGATATGTCTCTCTCTGAACATTATTTAATTACACAAAAATAAATACTACAATAATTTGAACTGTCAATGAAACCTAGAGTCCCAGATCACGTGAGGAATTATAATGGTTCTTCCTGTAAATAATGGTGAATTGTAATCCATATTATATTCAAGCGTTGCATTAAAAATAAAAATTATTCCCATTTATTATTGATTAATACAAAATTAATATAATCATTAGAAAAATTATAAATTATATATATATATATATATATATATATATATATATATATATATATATATATATATTTTTGTCATCATCGGCCATGTTCGTGTATAATTTCTATTTTCATGACTCTTGTCATTTTATTGTTACAGATTTATTTGAAATCGTATAGGCCCTTCAACTTTAAAACTATTTCTTGCGTACTCAAACATTGTTATTAAACAAATGGCAAGACTTATGATAATATTATTCATATAAGGCCGTGTTCAATAATCGAATGAAGATAAACTATGGTATTTTTTTTCTGTATTTTCATTTTATCAGAACTTCTCTATGCCTCGAGCGTTCCCAATTATGCTATCGGTGCGCTGAGAAAACGTGCCAATATGATAGCACATGATAGGTTTCGTTGACGTTTTTTTTTTGTAATAAAATCATTTCTAGAACGGGATATATTATTCTGTTTATGCTGTTATATTATTATATGTTTTTATTATTATGAGTTAATATCAATTCACTCCGATGTTTGATGATGAATTGAATCCAAATATAATTTTTTATTAGAAAATATATAGTGTTTCCTAAATTCGAGGATTGCACGAAGAGATTTATGAGCTACTTAATATACCTAACCACAAGTTGTCCGCATTTATGTCCCTCTTCACAACACAAGATAGTTTTAATTTTAAAGTGTATAGTAAATGGAAATCATCTATTGAGTTATGTATACAACCGACGAATTATTTGTCAAAATTAATCATATGATACAACTCTTGGATTCAAATATGATAGGCTATTACCCGAATGTATTATTGATTTTTCCGATTTTTGGGGCCTTTATTGAGTGTTATTCAATGAAATGATAATAATTGATCAAATTCTCATTGAATATTACTTATAAATTGCCATCGTGACTTCCATGTACGAGTAAAGCCATGCAAATTGATGTCACGTGACAGGTTCCTTGATGGTTTATTATTTTTTAAATCATTTTGATAGATGATTTTTACATGTAATTACCATGATATGACTTCTACATTTCATTGGATACTTCCATATTTCTCCTTGTGACACCATATAGGTATTTTGCACACAAAAACTCATTTTTCTGACCACTTATGAAATTGTTATTGATTCATCAATTTGTTGATACTATCATTGATTATCAATATAGGTGGATCGAAACAGTTTTCTAATCATTTTTACAATGTTGCCATCATTAATAGCTTCCTTTTGATACCACACACGGTGCATTTGACTCTATTTCGAATTATCTAGATTTTATTTATTCAATAAATTGATCAAATCAATAACCCTCAAAGTTCTGAGTATTCAGCTTGGGGACATTCAATTTTGAGCTTAGTCAGTTAAATCAGTTAGTGTATCAAGTTTCATGTTAGTATCACGATTTACACTAAAGTTCAAGACCTTGACCCCAGTAAAGGCCACAACATACTGCATGCTCACTTTTCATGCAATTCTTGCTTTTTTTTGTTCTTATGAAACTATTGTTGAGTGTTGATAGCATTCTAATATCCCTTCGTTTTGCGAAATACCTAATTTCATATATATATATATATATATATATATATATATATATATATATATATATATATATATATATGGGATGTTATAGCCATGTCATAAAAGATACGCCTCGACCGGGACTCGAACCCGGGACCTTGTGATTGCCGGTCGAGGCGAATCTTTTATGACATGGCTATAACCTCCCAAATATCTCAATATTAGATCGTATCCAAGATGTCTAATGATCATATATATATATATATATATATATATATATATATATATATATATATAATATATATGTGTTTAGATCTATACATTTACTACGGTTTCTCGTTGTTGACTCAATATAATATTCTTATAGGCAATGCCCTGGTATCTCTCATTGATGATGCACAATACATTGGCCCTCTTGGGTAATCAAATAAAAATACCAGAAAAATGCAAAGTCATGAATTACTCTCAGTTAATACAAAAGAAAATACATATTCGCTGATGAATCTAATTATATTCCATTATATAATTCAGCATTCATGTTTATTGAATTAAAAGTACTAAAGGCATGCATTTTTCCTATATAGTGAAGTATACAGTATATAGTGGAGTAAACATAATATTTAGAGTAAATGTGCAACCATGCAATGTTTTTTTTATTCTTTCGGGTATTCATGGTGCCGCACGAACCTAATTGGGGATTCATATAAATACTGGCCAATATAACATAAAGGCAGTACAGCAAAGTTACTCAAACTGTCGAGTTCCATTAAACGGAGGTGAGACACCAGAAGAAAAATCAAAGATGTCAAGTTTGATTCCATCTTTATCTGCAGGTAACAGTCATGGTATCATAGACCTATTGGCGACACTTGTATCACTCTGATTATACGGAATGGCTATATACTCGAATTTTTGTATCACGAAAATTAAAAATTTCGTGGATCCTAGGTAAAGAAAAACTATATAGGCCTACACACAGGCCCGGCTCGTGATGTTTTTGCGCCCTGGGCGACATATGAGTAGATTTTATAAATTCGAGGGCGAAGCTTGAGACGATACGCGGTCCTAGTTTGCCGATCGCGATGGTGATGGAAGGGGGCAGGGGATATTAGTGGAAAAGAAAATGTCATATACGAACAGTGGTGCAAAGGCCCGTTGATGCGAAGCCGGTGACCCGCGGGGGGCAAGGGGGGAAGGCCCCCTTCTGGCCCCGCAGGGATTTAAAAAAAATAACACCTTTTTTAATATGGTTTAACGTGTTTCAGATGAGATTTAGATGTCCAAATTAATTTTTTAATAGAACTAGAGATGTATAACTGATATTTGCTAATCACATGTAGCTGGCCCCACTGTTCCTACAGAGTCCCATTCCCCGGGCAAGGACTCAATTGTGAGCCCCCAAACTAGGTGTGCATAGTGAAAGTGAATGCAAGTGAAGAAGGTATGAAGCCCCGCAGGGAAATTTTTGAAATGTTTTTTTTTTATATACGACTCTACGTGTTTCGAGAACTACACGAAATTTCCGGAAGTCATGGATTCTTTAGTGTGAACGCAATGTGAAAAACGTCCTGGATAGCGCTAGTTCGCGCTAAGCAACTATAATCTTCTATTGATGTGGAGAGATTATTCAAATCGATAGTCGTATTTAATTCATATTTAATTCAAGAACGTATTTTGCCATTAAAGCGCCAGTATATTTTTGCGCCCCTGGAAATGTTGCGCCCTGGGCAGCCGCCCGGGTCGCCCAGCCCACGGGCCGGCCCTGCAGGCTACACACGAATTTTACACACGGAAACACGGAACGTCATTCACGACAACCGACCATTATCTCCGCGTATGGGCAGCCCTAACTCTTACCAAAAATACCGTGTTCGAATTTAGTACAATTATTATTAAATTATTATTAAATTGTATCTTGCACCTATAACGTTTTTTGATCAATGATATTAATGATCCCCCGGTAGCAACTTTTCTCTCAGTAAGGAAATTTTTGTTTGTTTCAGAACCAAGACCGAGCCTTCCAT
The DNA here is from genome assembly GCA_907164805.1 of Brachyptera putata. NCBI lineage: Eukaryota > Metazoa > Arthropoda > Insecta > Plecoptera > Taeniopterygidae > Brachyptera > Brachyptera putata. Next base: position 16,925,307 of record OU015463.1, on the reverse strand, counting down.
GTTCACCGGTCAGGTCCGAAGTGTGTGCTGGTTATCCACTGCATACTTTCGACAACCGGTGCCTGCTCGATCTTTACAACTCTAGACAAGTGCAGGCACAGAGTAAGACATTAACACTTTATATTTTTAAAATCATTTGTCGCCGCTCATTTGCATAGACAGGGTCCGCATATAATGTCAATATAAAAAGATCCCCACTTTTACCTCCACTACTTCATCATCACTCTCTTCTAACCCCCTCACCTGTACCACCTGTAGTACTTATGGACACCGCTAGAAAGCGCTAAGGCATGCTAGACCAGGGTCGTTCCTTCAGTGGCAAGTATAGGTACTAATTGCAGACGTTGGCGAGGGAAATGGGAGATGTGCAGGAGCAGGAGTCTTGTTCAGCCACATGGTTCAGCCGAAAGAGCGAACTTCTTGGTAGTACTTTTTTCGTCTATGCTCCTGCACCAACTCAATATTTTACCTTCGTCTATTTCAGCTCTGAAGTTCCTGCATAACGGAGCTTGTGAAGTACCCAAACTGGGTTTAATTGGCATTCTGAACAAGTAGTACGATTACACTGACCAGCAGACACTCACGCAGCTGTGTATAACGCCTTTTGTCGTACGAGAAGCAATATTCATTGGGTCCTTACACCTGCTGTTACGTAACAATCAGCTATTCAGTACATACTAGGGTTGCAAATATAAATTGAAATATGTTACGATAGATATATTTTCAAATGATACGATCCTCGATTCATTTTCTTCAACACGATAAAGTGTCACAGCATAAATTGACAATTCCAATACGATATTCGATATGATTATCGAATATAAGAGAATAAATATCAATACATTTCGACCAATTATCGACGTGATGTGAACGATAATCAAAATGAGTTTTAACATAGAATAGTAACCCTAGTACATACTAATCTAATAATTATAAGTCTGCATTTATTTTGAGCTATCTAGTACATGGTATAATATATTATTGTTGTCTTTGGATTATAATCTCTCAATTTGTATGGTTTTATTCATTATTTTATTATGATTCTCAGACATATAGGCTGCAACGGACTAAAAACTGAATTACAATAATGAATAATAATGAGCACTCGAATTAACACTCGAACACTCGATTTAAAGTACAATAATGAAATAAGAATGTATAAAAATGATTAATGCTTCAATTAATATTTTATTTCATAGCCAAAGTCTTCTTATATAGCATTATAATCATTGTAATGTTTTCTTGTTATTAAATATTTCACTGACAATTTGTTGGATTCACATATGAAAACTTACCTGAACATACTTCCATTCCCATCTCTCTCATATTTTCGCTCCATGACTTTCCCAACGAACTTAGTTTGGCTGATTGACTGTCCTCCTTTTACTTCCTATCAATCTTTTTAACCTGCTTATCCCATCTGCATCCTCTTCCTCATGGTACTCTCATTCCAACGAGTCAACGACTTCCATCCAGTTCTTTGATCGTCTCAGAGTCACCATCCCGAGGATCATCCTTGGAAATGTTCATTCCATGATAACATTTATTTTACTCGCAAAATATTCTACTGCCACTTTTTTTTAAATCTCTTTATCTAATTGGAATTTATGGAAATGGAATGTTTGATAAATTCATAAATTAAATGCCGTTGTATCATAATGTTCCTTTTACCTAAACTGATCATTAATAAATGCAGAAATTACTTTCCGCGTAAGTCTACACACTTGGAATAAATTTTGACCTTAATTGGGGAACAATGATTTCGTATCAAGTTTCTGTGCTAATAAAAAAAATAGAAATAAAAAATGAAATCTTTTATCCAATCTAGATCATTTTTATTGGCGCCATCTTCATCTATAGATAATAATTTATTGATCTATTGCACTTAAATATCTAGATGATAATTTCGTTGTCTAATAACACTTGACTTTATGATTATTTTTCATTTCTAAATATTCTTCTTCAACAAATTCTCGCTAAATCAATATAGGCCCAGTACACGTGCACCCTACATACGTACGTAATGTACAGTACATCTAGTTGCTCTGTAAAGGGATGAATGGAATGGTTGCTATACGAAATTCTTTTAATGCACGGGCACGAGTAAACGGTTCGCGAAAATTATATTTTCGTCGTCTACATGAAACTATCTAGATTCCGTAATGTTTATCTGATAACTAGATATTTAAAAAAACGTTCAATTTTATCTAGATAACATAGTCAATGATGCAATACAAATTACCTACAGTCAGGCATGGTATTACCAACGTGGGAGTGACTCTAACTGGCAGTTCAAAGTTACTATCACCATGGTTACCCATTGCTATTTGTTTCCACCAACTCTCAGATAAAGGCTAACTGGACGTGGTAATAACGGGCCTTCCAATCATAAAATTAATCGAAGCTAAAAGTTATTCGGCTGTTAACGTGTTACAGTTATCTCCTGAGGCCTTTATCAAGTGATCCCAGCATGGGTAGCCATGGTGAAAACAACACCTAACTGCCAGTTAAAGCTTATTCCATGTTGCTATAAAAGAAGAAAAAGATTTCCCTCTCAAATGATCCCAATGAGAGGTTTCGTCGGAGCAATTTATTTGCTCCCAAAAGTGTCACCCATAGCGATAAGGTCTGCATTGAGGGTCCAGACCAAGTTCAGACTGTCTCGGTCGAGTGGAAGGTGACCGGAGTTTATGGAGGGCAGTACTGAACCTTGCGTGTGAATTCTCATTTTATTTCGTTTTCTTGTCACTTTTCTTTTCATCTATCGTCTTATTTTATTTTATTTTATTTAATCTTATCTTACTTCTAGCTCTTTCTATCCTGCTCCCTCCATATGCTTGAAACATCCACAAACGTTGACGACTATGGCAAAGTACACGGACGTGAACATAGGCGCAAAATGACCTCGCTGTCGACGCGCCTTTGAACCCTAACACTAACTAACGAAAAATATTTTGTATTGTATTGTATTGTATATCTTTATTTGAACGATATTTGTAAATATAATAGAATATGGAATGGTAAAATATAATAGTGCATGTACAATTATTGTTCAATATAGGCGGGGTTCACTGCAGAGAGTGGTCTTCTACCCAAACTTTCTAGAGATAAAATATTAATAATAAAGATATATAAATAACAATGACTAGCGTATAGGAATAATGGGAATATAAACTTTATATTTCTTTACATGACTTCATATTATTATTAAAAATATTTAAATAAACTATGTAATAGGCTTATAGTTAGAATAGAAAATGTGATGATGATGCTTGGGAACTTGAGGAAAGAGTAAAATACTGGTAACGCTACATATTACGGTGAGTGGTGCAAGTGGGGGTGTTTAAAATGTGAGGTAGAGGACAAATCAGGGATAGTTGTTCGTAAGATACTCATCTAGATTATAGAAAGGATTTGAAATAAGGAAACTTTTGAGGTTGGTGAGAAAAGACTCGAGTGAGAAGTCATTTTGTTATATCATTTTATAGGCCCTACACAATTTTTTTGTTATTTCATTATATCATCATGTTATATCATTATATCATTTTGTTATACCAATCAATCATTGCATCACATTTAGACTATTGTAGTAGTATTTTGTTCTTATTGAATCAAAATGATATTTAGTGATTGCAAAAGTTGCAAAATAAGGCTCTGTGCAGTTTTATTTTATTTTTTATTTTGAAGTTTCAACATGTAACATAAGATAAAAAACACATTTTCATAGCCCCACGAAGCTACTAGTGTATAGCTTGTCTATATAGTATAGTACATGATGATTACAAATATTAGTCTTTTGACTCAAACAAAATGTATACCGTATAGGCTATTTCTGGATCGATATATATAAACCATGAATAACAGAATAATTACTGTGTAAGTAATTTTTCCTCACAAATAAACACATAGACATAAAATAACTATGAAGAAACTAATTTGAATATCTACTTACAAAAATCAAATAAAAATAATAATATATAATAATATATATTACATATTCTGAAGAACATTCCATGTTTTCAATTTTGACTAATTTCCGAAATATTTAGTAAGGCATATTGATAATCCCGAAGTTTATTAAATAATGTATGTATTAATATGCTCATCACATTGCGACAGTGCTGCCCTCGATAGCTCAGTCAGCTGAGGCACCGCTTCAGAAACTGAAGTCACCGTTGGGCGTGGGTACGAGTCCCGCATAAGGCATGGGTTTTTGTAAACGTTCTTTCACTTTTTCACCACTTCATAGTTTCATAATCACCTGCTTATGCGTACCTAGCTGTTGGTGGGGTCGTTAAGCGAACAGTCAGCCAAATTGTGTGTTTGTTTTCCTGGGGGGGATTTTCGTAGGTTGGATGCCTTCTTGTTTGTATCAGCGATCAGCGTATGCGCATGGAATGCGTAGCTAACTTGTACACGGTTGTTACTTCATGACTGCTTCCTATCTCATTTATGTCAGCTGCTTACTACATCAACAGAGCTACGTATTGTCTATTTACCAGTACTACTTGATCACCAGGCCTAGTCCCTAGTTTGGCCCTAGTCTAGGCCTAGCACATGATTGTGGCTAATGCTCAGGACCAAGATCTAGGGACGATTATAAACCTTGGTCCTAGCCTTGGCCAAGGATTTGAAGGAAGACAAAATAATGCAAACTGAATAGCCTACTAAACACTACGCTCTCAATGCAGGTAATATACCTATACAAGCTCTGCATCTAGCGTTGCCTATAGGCACAGATATTGAATTTGTACAGGTAGGCCTAGGCCTAGTTTTTTCATACAGCTGCAGTGCTGATCTCAGTTATTTTACTGTGACACTGATCTTGGCCAATTGGTGAATGAATGAATATTTGGGTTTTACGGCGCGTCGACATCTAGGTCATTTTGCGCCGTGTTTAACTCTCGAGTTTTTGGTGTTTTCTGAAAGATCTTGTGTATATCTATCACAGAAAGTTGCGGGACGTTGAGACTTGATGGAATTGTTGGACGTTGATGGTTTTTGAAAGTTGTTTGGGAGGGGGGGGGGGGGGTGATTTTTTTTTGGTTAGGTTAGTGGGGAAGGTTTATGCCGTTGTTGGGGAGGGGAGGGGGGTGCTGGAGAGGGGGTTATATGTCTGTTAGATTAGTGGGGAGCGTGGGAAAATTAACACAAATAGTGTCTCAGTAATTTTACCGCAACGTGCGATTTGTTGAAAGTAAAATTCGGTCCACTCCACTCTCATAGCTTGAAGTTCTCGGCACTGTTGGGACGTAGAACAGTAGGCCTATAGGCTAGGTCGGATGGTGTCAGGTTGTCGCTACTGTGATTAGTAACGCCATTGTAACGCACTCGTATGAAGGTGTAATAAGATAGGCATCCAGTAATAAGGTCTACTAGACCTAGATTATTAAATAAGACAGTGTAAAATTCAGTTTATAATCTGTTGAGTGTGTATTACGTTAGTGTTAACATAAGAAGTTTCATATAGTTCATAATGGTTCCACAAAATTTGACTCCCATTTTTTTTAGGTCCATAAGGTCGAAGTGTCAAGTGGATCATCAACAGTAATATTATGGTTCTTTAAAAGCAAATAGTAGTAAGTCCTGATAACTGAAGTAGTGTCTATTGATTTGTGAAGAAGTATAATAAACATATATCCCCGATTCCAAATTATGGGTCAGGGGGTGAAAGTAATTAACTAAATTCATTTCTCAAGCTGAGTACACTATTAATGAGCCTACAGTAGCCATATAGGCCTAACACTACTGGTCTGGTACCAATACTAATAAATAAATAAATATAACTTTCAATGAATGAACTTGCACACCAGTCACGGTCTGGTTGCAACTCGGAGCATATGTGTGGGATACCAATATGACGTTTTAGAGATTGAGAGTATCAGTATTGTATCACACATAAAATGTGTGCATGAATTGAATTAGTGAATATAGAAGTGGGCACCAAATGTTGGTCATAGGCCTACCAGTACCCAACAATGGCAATGAGGCAATGCCAACGGTACTGCTTTAGAGACTGAAGTCACTATGGGGTCACTAGGCATGGGTTCGAGTTCCACATGAGGCATGGGTATATGTATATGTGGCAAAATGCCCTAAGCACATCATAGATTGACAAGGGCAGCAACCCAAGATGTGTTCAAGGCTTGTAAGATCGAGTGGATGTAGAGTAGGACATTGTTTAATAATATATTAGTGCTTAAGGGGGTGCATACACAGCGCTTATACAAATAGAGAAATGCACCTTTTTTATTTTTTTCTATGTTGACAATAAAAAGTATATCAACCCCAAGACAATTTTTTGATCTTCAATTATGACATTCTATTTTTAAGAATTCAGTCAGTTTTCAATGAACGTCAATGAATATCATGAATGCGATGAAATTCATTGACGTATAGACCTAACTATTAAATTAAAACAAAATAGTGAAGATCAATTTCTCCATTTTCATAAGCACCGTGCATGTACCACCCTAAGACACACATGCTTTATTTGTAAATAATGATCTCTACTGACAATAATAGTAGGGTACATGGTAAATATTCTTTCCCTTATCATCACTTCGTTGTTTCCGACCTGCGCATTCGTACCCCCAAATAGCGTACCTGTTGGTGGAGTCGTTAAGAAAATAATAGTCAACAATAATCATCGAATACCATTTCAGATATACAAGAATTCTGACATATTTGTAATTTGATTTTTTCTTCAGGCGTGTGCTGGCCGGATGTGGCATTCACAAATTTTTCGATTTTCACCAAAAAATTGTCTTTATATTGGTCGAAATCAAATGATGTCTGGTGATGCGACAGAAGGAATCAAGCAAACAGATGAGCTCCAGGTATAGTTCCATAATTATTATATCAGTTGTTATTGTTTGGTCATATAATATTATTTGCAAAACAAAAGTAAGATCTAAAAATGAAAGTACCGGTAGGTCTATTCAACAAACTGAAGTAAAATTTTGTTAATACTTTCTTCCGATTGAGGCCCGCACAACGTTCGTTCATGCCATCCATTCATCGAACATTGCATTTCGTTCTCTATGGTAATAGTATATACCAGTAATAATAACTAAAAACGTATAATATTAATTTAGTAGGCCTAGATGCTCACCTGAATATTTAGACGAGTGATAGCATAGACCTCCATGCTACTTGTGCGAAGCTTTGTCTGAATGTTTCTTTTTCTTTTGGTATGTACAGAACATGTCACACAATGTGACTGATCAAAGTGAAACTTTTTCTGGACACGCAGACTTATCCAACTTGGAACTGTATAGTTTTGGGGCCAAATTGGTTGGACCACATTTGAGCAATGTGGAAGTTTTGAAAAACTCATGAGATGAAGAGGGGCAGAAAAATTTGGAAAAAATCTCCAAAAATGCTAAAATATTTACTAAATGTAAAAAACGAAATATAGGGGCCTAGGCCTACACTTCGTCACAAAATTTTACCTGTATGAAAATAGCAGTTTTGAAGAAAAAACCTTATTGTCAGTTATTGAATATATTTTCTACATCAAATGGCTAGAAATGTTGGTTATTCAGTACCATGACACGGTGATTCACAGCATTCTACAGTATATACTCAAAAGTTTCCAAGTCAAGGTATGTAAAGTCATACAATATGTTTCACAAGTCAACGTGTGGAGAGTTTTCGATTGAAATTCATAAAAAAAACACGCTCTTCTTACAACGCATACGGTATGCTGTGTTTGCCTAATAAATAGCATTCAGAAGTATAATGTTACCAGACCTATCAGGGTTTCATTTTGATCATGGAATTTGATTCAAAATGCTTACGTCTCCTATCTAACCCTCTCTTCTTCTTTCTAGTTACCGGAAGAACCGACAACTTGTTGTATGTCCGGTTGTGCCAACTGTGTATGGATTCAGTATGCTGAAGAACTGAGCAAGTTAATTGGCTCTGAAGGACCACAGAAAGCTCAAGAAATAATCATGGCAAGAGTGACAGATGTCAATATACAAGCGTATCTACTTACCGAACTCACAATTCTGCGCAACAAATTGTCTTGACCTTACACCCCCTTATAGTTTGAAAATGGCAAGCGTAATTTATTTTTAGATCAATCCTTTTCACTGCCAATATTTTGTCTGTGCCCTTACTATCTCAGATGGCGGAACTTGAACACCTTGAACGATATACTACCAAGACACTAAACTATTGGCACTATATGGCTGAATATGCATAAATTCTGCCTCCATTCCCTGTGCCTACGTCTGCAAAAAAATTAGTACCTACAGTCACCACTAAAGGAGCGGCCCTGCTGACTGCTCGGTAGCAGCTCAATCCAGCATGCTTGTAAGCGCTTTGGTACTACAGGCTGCTGCATAAGGGAGTCGTGATGAAGTGAAGGTGGATAGTTATATTCTAACATTGTTGTTACGTACTTAGACATCCTGACCTAATAATAAGGGAGACGCAGAACCTTGGTTAATTCATTTTATTCTTAATCCATCACCAACTTTCTCACTCGGTTGATAGACACACACTGCCTGCCTCTGACACCGCTCTTAAACATACTACCAACTTGATAACATACATAACAGTTGTATTACATGTCTTTAAGTGTATATATAATTTTTGGTAATACTACCGACACTATTTTATGTAAGCCAATACCATATGTAGGCCCTAATTATCTGTAGGCCTGTAGTCTGTACACTGTAGGATCTGTACTCTAGTTGTGTTCTAATTAGGCCTTGGTCTGTTGAATACAGTGAAACCTCTATCCATCGTTTCTCAAGGGACCAGGAAAATAAAACCATCCATGCAGGAAAACGATCCATCCAGGAAAATTAAACATTGATTATATGGGAGTAGGGCAAGAAAATATGAATGATATACCGGTAACCAGGAAAACTATGAATCCGGGAACGATGCATAGAGGTTTCACTGCATTTATTAGGCTCTATATTTAATAATGACGTGGATGTTATGTTTGTATGTTTTACTGGAACAACTTGGTGTTTATTCTATATTCATATCTTTAACATAACATAGAGAGAACCCAGTAGCGTCACTTTTGTACATACGCAATGGACAGACTTGCTGCAATTGTGAAATGAGTTTTTACTATCTAAGGACCTAGTCTGTGCTTTGACAACAATGTCATGAGCCAACAAGATTGCTTAGTCGACGACAGCGCTTTTGCTGCTGCGGCGTCTATGCTTCCTATTACGTTGTTATCAGCAATCACATAGAGAGCCTATACAATCACCTATCCGTTGCTGAAAGCAACTCCGGTGCTCACAGAAATTACATGTATTTTGATGCACTAACACCAGGAGCGACGTGACATGCACAGTCATATCTTCGCTGCAAGCACGGCTACCTAAGTGACGTTACTGAAGCAGAGCAAAGCTATGCTAAATTCACTGGAGCATTATTGTGTTCTCAAATTCATCAAATTCAGCTTCTTAAGATTTTTGTTTGGTATTTATTTCAGTTGTTATTGGAAAAAAGATTTGTAGTGTACGTGTGTGAAACTAGTCTAATGAAAAACTAGAGCCATTAAATTGTAAAGGTTAAATATAAAGGTAAATAAATGTAAATAAATGTAAATAATTTGTAAAGGTTATATATTTATACTCTATTACCTATTTAAGAATCCAAATGTTGTACAAATCTTCCGTTCATATTTTTTCCACAAATTGTTTGAGATTGTAATACTGTGCCAAGGTATAAAATTAAACTCATGTTCAAATCTATTATGTTTTCATTATATTCAGTTCTAGCAATTTGTACTCTTCCCCTTCATTATTAGCGGAGTATGCCGTACCTGTGTATTATATTACTGGCACATAACTAATCTCATTCATTGTTAAAATGATAGTTTTACTCGGTTTTATTTTTCTGTAGTTCTCACCAATATTCTGATGTAACAAGCAGAACTTGCTTCTAGTCATTATGCAAATAAACTGTTGGTGGATCGAATACCTATATGAACTTGTGGAAACGATGACTCAATTCTTCCTCGTACTTCTAGTAGTAGATCCAGTCCTGTTGATGTTCAGTGGCTCTTCTCGAAGTGATTGCTTTATCTTCAGTAGTACAATTACTTCTTCTTTAATGCTGCGTAATGAGTAGGGTTGCCAATTGATATCGATTTTTGATATCTACATTTCGATTCGATATCGAATCGATTACTTCAATATCTAGTAAATAAACAGCGGGCTGTCAGTCGTGTGAGATGCATTCTGTATGGGTGTTGGTGTCAGTCAATTATTGATGCTGGAAGTGTGAATGTCGATACATCGCAAAGGCAGATTATAACCATGCCTCGCAAAGAGATTACAGACGACTGAATGAACATGATTCAGACCTTAGAATATTTCTGTATTTCTTTAGAATATTTCTGTAGGTCTGTATAGTTTTGGGGAAAAATTGTTTGGACAGATTTTGAGAATAATCAGCTGGCAATTGAAAGAAAAAAGGAAAATCCTGTGGAGAAAGAAGTTTGAAGAAAACATTGTTCAATGACAGGATTTTTATTGGATTTGAACATGACAGTATTGCCCCTTATCAATCGGACCAACTATTATGAAGAAATTAAATCAAAATATCTTTCTCAGTATCCAATATTGGTTCAAATGATCAATGGGTACTATTAATTGGAGCTGCAAAAAGAAGATAATATAGTACTGTATTTGTTTATTTTCTAGCATAGATATGCTATTCATATACATTTTACACAGTCAATCACAACAATTGAATAAAACAAAATAATTGCAAAACAAGAACATAATCATTCTATTTATGTTATTGAACTACAATTAGTACTAACATTGAATTTAAACATAAACATAATACATAATACATTTAAACATAATACATTATTTTTATATACTTTCATCGTAATTTCATCTCCTCATTTACAAGTTCCAGTAGTATGGTATTAAACTAGGCCTGCTAATAATATTACAATGAACCTAATATATTACCAACTTATCATTGATAGTTGTTGTCAATGAAGACAGTGATATAGTGACAGGAAAACAATGATAGCTGAAACTTAATAGTTTCAAAACCAGTGTGTATAGATTTCGATTATATTTCATACAAATATCATGTATGCAGCATTTGGTAAGCTGTTAAATACTTGATCCATTCGACTCTTTTGGTAACAACAGCATAAACTTCCAAGTGCAATGTGGCAGATGAAAGGTTTCCAATAATGTCAACAATGTTATATTTTTATAAACGTCATTGTCGAGATATCCGCGCGCTCTATGATTGTTCTGTTTTGTCCTGCTACGTTTGACTAGAGCTAGATTCTTTGGCCGTCTGCTAGGTGGCACAACGGTTCGTCATTTTCAGCTTGACTGATGTAATAATCGACCAATCGTGCGTTCGTGCGAATTACTGCAATATTCGTTAGATTGCTAGGCATGGCTGCTCCATGGTTGGTTGTGTGCCGATGAGTACGGTAAACAGTCAATACATTTTAAATGTCTAAATTTAGTGTCAAACAATTTTGAATATTGTGTGCGGGCTTTTCGATTTCGTTGTTGAATTTGATTTTTAGAGGTTATCATCTTTCGAGGAAGTTGATAGTGAAATGAGTAATTTACTCATCGATATGTTTTTTGAGCGTGCTTCTTGTCATGAGGTGGGTAAGTTTGGTATTCTGCAGAGAATTATCTTAGACAAATCCTTATACCAATTTTTTGCACCCTGTCATGTTAGGTGAATGATCTGGCATCTAGCGTCTATGAACAGTTGAACTCCATATGGCTGGCAATAATTCCACTGACAGTATAAATTCAGTAACACTACTGGTACTGAACACAGTTGTTTTAGTAATTTTTCATATTTAATAGTGATTTCGATTATTGATGTGGCTATTAATCAGAAAGTTACTGCACACAAAAAATGGCCTTATTGAAGAAGCACAATTCATTTGGTAATTTCCGGAAAATGTGTTTAATTGATTAATACCACTATTCCTGAACTTTCCAACAAAGATAATATCTGCATACCTCACCACTTGGACCATTTTATTATATTTCATTTAGAGCTCTATGAGTAGACTAGGTAAATGAATGTTACCGCCGCCCCGGTGGCTAAGTCAACTATCTCTAGCGGTAGAAACTGAAGCCTTCGTTGGGTGTGGGTTCAAGTCCCGCATAAGGCATGGGTTTTTGTAAACGTCTTTTCACCTATCATCACTTCATCGTTGCATTATCATCCGCTCATTCATACCCCTGTATAACCCAACTGTTGGTGGGGTTGCTCAGCAACTTGAAAAAAAAAAATGTTACTATTCACTAAATTAGTATCTTGTGGATAATATTTAAATAATGTATTCGAACATTTTATATTATACGGACTGTTCTAATATCATTGTGTGATGCAATTTTGAACAATAAAGAAAAAAGTATTTATTAGGGTACTCGGTGGCATAGTCGGTGTCGATAGACAGTCAGTGTCGGTAGCCAAACCTTCCCCAGTAGTCAATTACACGCCGTCAATTGTTATTGAATTAATTGAGTGAAATCTCCATTAGATTCAAATGGAAACTTGCATGCATCGCTTTAATTTTAAAAGTCAACAAAGAACTGAAATTCTAGCAATGACCTAGTCCTTATTTTTTCACAATTGATTTCTTGTGTGTAAACCAAGACCAGTCAGACAAACCCTGCCGGTAAGAAAATAGGTGAAGGAAGTGGGCCTATTCGTAGAAGAAAAATTTTGTAATTGTGTAGGGCCTATGTATTAGGGAATCCATAAATGATTCATCTTGCACCCTTTCACAGTTTTGATTTAAAAACGTATCACTTGCTTATAGGCATACAGAATATATTAAATGTATTATGCATAGGAAGAATATGCTGCTAGTTATGCCAAGTAACTAGAAAAACCACATTGTTAAGTGAGCACGGCTTTATACTATGGTCTTCCTGTATGTTGCATAAGTCTGATGAATCGAGATCACCTGAATTAATTTCACTAGGTGGACGAAGTACCTTGTAAGTCTGTTTTTCCCAGTTGGACCAAAAAATAGCATGTGAGACCTTTCCTATAGGTTTCGATTGTTTTCTTTATCTGTGGCTAAAATATGGTAATATTGTCATACAGTGCATCGCAACCAATTTCATTTACCTATAGTGTTTTTTCATTTTTTTAAATTATGTATAAAGGCCAAATTTGGCCAAGGATTTAAATAGATAGGCCAAATAGATTTTTTTTAGCTACCGGTACCTATTGAAAAAGTTCTGTTGCACTTTCACAAAAAATGACGGATCTTTATGGATATGGAACCTTCATGCATAAACTGTCATGTCCAAGGGAATTTCAAAACAATAAATATTTAAAATAATTTAAAACACGATAACAATGCTCTTATGGAATTCAAAGGATCTTATAGAAAACACCAATTACAGGATATAAAAATGAAAATTGGTCGCAATGTGCTATATGACTATTTTACCAAAAATATCAACCTGCCCCATAACATGTGGCTAAAAGCCTTTACGGTATGTATTTTTTAAAAACAAAGTCCCAATGTTACAGGGTTACCATAGCTCGTTGTTTCATTGGAGGCCAAAAAACTGGTTCTAAACACAATTATCCCACAAAATAATACAAATTAACACATTTTCTATGCCTGTAGTAGCCTGTAGTAACAAAACAAGGAGACAAAAAAATGCTACCTCAATAACAACCAAAATCTAAAATAGGCCACCAATATGAGGAAACTAGTAAAATCACAAAACTTAATAAATGTGTCATTCAGAATAAATCTCAACATGCAAATTATAATTATGAAGTCAATACCCTAAATCTGTATTCCGAAAACCGTGTTATTGTTGTAAATGACCGAGTCCAGTTTCACTTTTTCCTCATTTACAGGCAGCAATGAAACAAGGAAAACCAATAAAAGAGTATCATTTACAATAGGCATCGACCGACAAACATGATGAAAGTCATACTCTAAATTCTATATTCTAAAAGCCATAGGCCTACTACAAATATGGGGCGAATTATCAACCATAATATTGTCAAAATATCTCATTCCCGCGGTTCACCCTTTCCTTATACACGCAATAATACACGCAATAATAGAATATAAGGCAAACAAATCAGTGAGCGCGTTAGCACGAGCACTGTGCTGCATGTGCCAGTAATCAATCATCAACTTAGGGTAGCAGATATCAAATACTAATACAATTGGATATAAAATGTAAATAAACCTTTATTCCTATTTCGATGTACCTGAACCAGAATTCTTTCACTGTTTCGGTAATAAACTAACTAGTCATTTCAGTTCGTTCAGGCGGTCGTGTGTGTGGGATGGGTTAAGCCTAATTTCGTTTTGACGGGCAATTCGGGTCTATTGGCAATCCGCCCAGACTGATATCCAGAATAGCATATAATACTAACCTCATTTTATCAACTTCATCGACTTTATAGATCTTGCAATATATAGCTAGGTATATTGAGGGTCTATTGAATTGTTCATTTTGCATAAAATCCCAGTAAATTGTCTCATAAAAAATTATAGGTATTCACTTCTACTTTTTGATCCGTCATGCGTTCTCTCTTTTGTGTAGAACCGATCAGCTAGAAAGTTGGCGGTTAGTTAGTCACTTGTTCTAAAATTAGTGTTACATTTCAATTTAATGCTACGCGTATGTGAGCATATTGAAAATGATGTATACATTGTACCAATACGTTCATACATAAATTTTTCCTACTGATTGCGTTTTTGTAGTCGGTTTTCCATAATGTTTCGCAATTACCAATGATTGGGGGGAGGGTGGGAAGAAGTATCGTCACAAGAGTGATATATTATTATTTCACTTTACCATTTTATTAAATTATGTAACTGCATACGTACTTGATTCATTATTGCCATGACGATAGCAGTGTGTCATCATTGGAGAAAGAAACAAAACGCTTGGAAGAAAAAAACGAGCTCATCAATAGGCGACGATGATGATCTAGATCTTATTATCAGTAGCTATAACAATAATTATTTACACTATTATTGAGTTATGTAATTATCGGTCTCCCTTAACTCATTACCCCTACCATCTTTTGTCGTTATTTTTATAACACTGTTCTCTCCCTTCTCCCGTACGATAGAGAAGTCTTCTCTTTCTTGGCACTTTTCGCAAATCTTGGCGCAGCAATTTGATGTGGAATGCTCACCATTGTACAACGAGCTTTCAACGAATCGACGGGATAGAAATTCAGCTTTCCATTTCAGTATTAATTTTACTGACTCGGGTCAGAGTATTACAATTGTTGTGTGTTTAATATTATTACCAAACGAACAGGCGACTTGGTTACGGGATACAACTAGTTGTTAGTGAATAAAATTAGCACTTAATAATTAATAAACAGTTAGTGATTTATAACAAGTTGTAGTTATGTATAAATAAACGTGCATTAGTTGAATGTGAGTAGCTACAAGTCATGACGTTCTTTGATACAAATTAGGACTATTATACAAGTGAATCGACTGAATAAGTAGTGACATTTGGTTAATTGTCAATTCTTCCCACCTAATTAGCTACCGTTTATATTTCAACTAATGTAACACTATCTTTCCTGTGCATATTAATAGCTTTTATCACGTCATTTAAACGGTCGTTGATTCGACTATTAGCTAATAATTTATGTGAATATGTAGGCCTAATTAATTTTGCATTTGTGTACGAAATTGTTGTTCATTTTTTGAATTAGGTTTTTGTTGGTATGTCGTGAATTGTGAAGACGGCGTAAAGGTATGAATGAATGACCTTTGAAAGCGAGTGAAGGTCGCGCTACATTTGAAATCAATTCTGCTGCTCGACATTCGTCTGCTATCAAACTATATCTTTCTTAAACTATGGCGCCGTCCAATCAACCTGTAGAGGTTAGTAATGAAGTAATGAAAAACAAGTGAACAATTATCGCATTGTCTTTGATCAAAGTAGGTATCTCTCTGCATTCTATGATGTACTTTCGAGGTAGGCGCGCATCGTAGGTACATTATCTTAGGTGCCTATACTTTTAGTATTTTTTTTGTCGGATGATACACATTAAAACACATTTATTTTTAAAGTGATGCAATCAGTAATTACGTGAATATGAACAAATTATATAGAATACTTCTCTATTCACGTTCTAGGCCTATGATATTTTTACCAATAGCATGGAACTAATACTGTTAATTTTATTAAACTATATTTCTATCTTATGGCTTGTAGGCCCTACTGGGTAGTCGTTTCAAAGCCGCAAGCCAACAATTCCTAGAAACTAATATACCGGTACATTGTGAGAATTCATCAGTGGGAAACGAGGGGTTAACAACTCCTGAAATCAGGTGTACACTTGCCATGAAATCCAATTGAAATCCCATTGGAATCACTTGACATCCCTTTGAAATCCGTATGAAATCTCCTGAAATCTCTGAAATCAGGTGTATACCAAGTTTGCGAGTTGTAAACCCCTCGGTGGGAAATTCAACGAAGTTCAGAGATTACTAGCAACAGTAATATTTCTGGAATATTTAGATTCCCTTTGAATCCCAAGAAATGTTGTAAATAAACTAGCACGTACAATTTTGAGGGTAGTGATGGGAAAGAGGAAACGTGAAGATGATATCAACAACAATAAGATGATTGCAAACTCGATAGTTGCAAACGCAACACAAAGTGCTGAGAATAGCAAGTTTGTGGGGGTTTTTGTAGGATTTATAAAATGGATTTAAAACAGCGATATTGCGTATATATATTTTTTTAAGCTAACAATTTTTCGGCCTGTGGGGGCATTTATGGATTTGACGACAGAAGTTTCTTATAGTTTCAAGAAATTTCACAGGAATAAGTGAAACCTTTCTGAAAAATGAATGTAATATTTGACGAGCAAATAAATCATCGTAAATTTGTATTCACGAAAGTAGATGGTTCCGAGCGACCGTCCCCATCACACACCACTAGCGCGCGGGTGGTTCGTGCCTTTTTGCGGTTTATTGATGGTTAGAACCAGCTACTAAGTGTACACGATTAAATATTTTAAACACTAATCGAAAACTGTAATGCATACTATCTTAGGGTATTCGACTGTCCATATTATGTACTCGTATTAGTAGAGGGCTCGAACCGCGCGCGTACTATTGTGGGGGGGGGGGGGGGGGTCGCTCGGTACTTTCTCTCATGGATGCAAGTATAAGACGTGGAGGAAGCGGAATGGCTTATAATGGAACAAGTCATAATTCAAGTGCATAGCAATGGTGTTCTTTACGTAAAGATGTAAAACGTTGTAAAGACGTACCAAAAATATTGTCAATAAGACAAAGTGGAAGTAAGTAGTCATAATTTTATATTTGGATCTAAAAGAGCAAATTTCCCAAAGTCCAAGTATTCATAATTTCAGGTTAGGTTAATGTAATTTACATTTTGGAAAATATATTCACGATATAACATTGTTCCACTTTGAGAAATTTCCCTATTCGGATCAATACATAATATTGAAAAATTCAATACCCATTAAAGATATGAATATAATAGTGCTTACTTCCACAGTTAATGTTTTCACTTCGGTTGTCACTTATCCAGACAATTTTCTTCGGGACTTAGCATGACTTGTGCCATTATACGCTATTCAAGCTCATCCTTCCACGATGCAAGTGTACGTACTTCCAGAGAGCATGAGAGTCGATTTATCGAAATACCAGTCTTTTGGTGATAACTTCCGAATTGTGTGAGATATCAAAATTTTAATATGAAGGAAACACACATAATATTTTCAATGCCTTCAAGATGGTATAGGTAAAAACTAATTATCTTATATCGCATAATTGTCAAGCGTAGGCTTATAGGCTAAACAAAGTTTCTTTAGCTTCATAGATATGAGTCGAATAGTTATAACGTGCACTGTCTCAAAGGTATTGCAAATAACTGTGTTTGCTCCTTATTAGAATTTTGATATCTCATACCTTGCGAAAGTTATTATCAAAAGACTGGTATTTCGCTAAGTCGACTCCATGCAATCTTATCGTGGTCTTCTCATAAGAGAAGTTTGGGCCTATACTGCCTGTTGGATGCGCCGATACACACGCATGTACACGTACAGCTGCTTTCGGTTGCACACGTGATAGTCAAGCATTCGTGTAGTGTTATGAGGAGTGCTATCTTATCTTTTATTGGAAGAAAATTCAAATTACTGTCGCTTATTTGTGTCAATAGTAGTAGCGTTGACAGCTGTTCGTTATCCGATACACCGGCAATTGAATGTTAATACGTGCATATAATTAGTCAGCACTTATCTGTTGTCTTGAACCGAATAATTTGTTTAGTGTTTGATACCCAAAATTGTGACTACGCATTAATTATGTGTTTGTGGGAAGAATTGAAGAAGTGAAAACCGTGAATTTGACTGGTTTCACAAGGCTCTGACATAGATATCGTTACATTATATATTACCACATAACGAACATGAAGATGGTAGGCAATGCTTAATGCTTATAAATTCATTACTTCTTGGTAACAAGTTTTAAAAAGTAGGTACAGTTCTACGATTGTGTAGTTGGTCACGTGTAGCTGAGTTCTCGTCAATGTGACCTTGAACTCCAAGATTTGATTCCTTCAGGCTATTTGAAATGTCTTTGGGGAGATTGACTACCGGTACCTAATTCTGACAGTGATATTGTTCATACATATTTTCTTGGGCGTATTTTCACGTGTCTTGATACTATTTTCTCGAAAGGAAAAAATGTAATAATAAATGAAAAATTATATAATCATGCCTGGAAAAAAATAAGGAGTGAAAGCTAGAAAAATTGTGAGGTCACTATTGTAAGATTGAGTGACTTATACGAAAATAATGAAAAGTTGTAGATATAAATTAGCAGTCAACTATTAGTTTAACAACAAAAATTAATTATTATAAATTATCGGTAGGCCAAGGCATTGAGTTAGGGCCTATAACTACAAACTCAATGGCCAAGGTATCACATTGAAAAACCCATGTTGTGCTAAGTTTAAAGTGAGTTTTCATGGTAGGTAGTATCAAACAAAGTCTGCTGGGTTTCATATGGCTGGCTAGTTTCTTGTCACCCCTATCAGGTTTAGGGACTTGGAATGTCTTGGTATGACTCTGGACAGCATGTGCAGTGAAGAAAGTGACAAAACTTACCCAAGCAATTAGCTCTGTCATAAGATCAGTGTTGGAACAGTGAGTAGCCAAAGTAGACCATATGCAAATTGATAGGGTGAATGCCAGAATGCCAACCTCGAATTCTGAACATGAACAAATATTGAATATAAGTCGTCCATGCCATTTAATAATATTAAATTCAAAATGTTAATGAAGGCCTATTTTCTTGATATTTTCCTTTGAAACACTAATTCAAATCTGTATTATGTACCCTATTTTGATAACCTCTTTTGATTGTAGTGATGCACAATGCAAATTTGACTTGAATGGATGCCAATTTATATAATTTTTATGAATATTGGTCTCTGATAAACTGGCAATATATAAAATTGAGAAGATGTATAGGGGAAAATAAATGAGTATTGAGATATAACTTTCGGCTTGGTTGAATTTGTATCGTCTCCTATGATGTGATTGAAATTCAATGATTTGATATTTTCAAAGGCAACGTGAATTAGTAACATTATCTGAGATTTTTTGTTATCCTCCTTTTGATTTTTAATGCACAAAAAATACTAGAAATGCATCAATTTTGTGTTTAGTGGCCAGTGTTTTCTACTTTCATACAAATACAGTGGATTGACGTTTTTTAATTTGTTACAGAACGCGGGATTCCTCAAGCGAGCAAAGACTGAGCGCCTTCATGCAATATTTAACAAGGTAAGGACCAGCTGTTCGAAAACAACATTCCTTTTCAACCCGTTTGAAAGATCTTTTAATGTGTGCCTATTACTTCAGCCAAAACTCAAAAGTATATTTTACAGATTGATGTAGGCCTACAGCTGACGTCACTAATTTTTAATGTTATATGCTAAAGTGTAGAGACGAATTCTTGAAATTGAATATATTCAAATAGTAATATTTTATAGGGGCCTATTAAAGGATATTAATCAGTGATGGATTAATGATAGATGATGAAGCAAAGTAAGGGAAAGTAAATGGAAATTAGAAATGTTGATATTGGTACAGGTGGATAGAAACAAACACATGGACAGCACAACACACATATATTTATATGGGCCAAACGCATTGAAATTGCTTGACGTAAATTCAAAGTACCGCTACTTGATTCTTAGGACCGAATAATTTTTTGATGATAACGTTGATATGTTTCAAAAAAATCATGCGACAATAGTTGATACGTTTGGCATTTATACCTATGATGGCACAGATCTGTACTGAAGATGATACTGTAACCCAGATGTCTTCCATCATTCATCATTCATAAAGTAACTGGACAAACACAGCATATGAGATGAGCGAGATGAGTAAGATATTTACATGAAGTAAAATTGAACATTCTACGGTACACTTCTTGACTTCAACAATATACACCGGACCCGGCAACTATCGAGTCTAGAAAGCCGTGAATCGAATCTTGGCAACATGATTCTGCTATTATTTTTATCTACTTGGTGAATAAAAAACATATATCACATTATTTTTTTCAACACGGGTGGTCCGATTAGAATGCCGATGAAAATCTGTATTCTTCGTGTGTTTCCATTCAGTAAAAATTGTGAATTTTTTCAAAGAGATTTTAGTTTTCAAATTTTCCCACCTGGCCTAACTTTATGGAGGTTTAGGAAACTTTGTGCTGAGTGTTTCTCAAAAATGGTCCAATCGATCTGATCCCAAAACTAGCCTATGCTAGGGTGGATAAGTTAGCATGTCCACAAAAAGTTTCATGTTGATCAGTCAGTGTGTGCGTGCGTAGAAACAAACAAATGAAAAAAAATGTAAAAGCTCCGTAAGAGTATGGAAGTCTTTGCTATCGCTTATCCAAAAAGATTTATCGATCGTCAAATTGGCGTTACGTTAGACCTACACCAATGAAAAATGTGTATCAAACAACATGTAATTGTTACATCATATCTTTCTAGTATGCCTCTCGAGAAGTGGGAGGTGAGAGGTTCATGACGGCTACAGACTTTGTCCAGGTCTACCTCGGTATCTTCCCCGAAAAAGACTTCAACCCCGAATCCGTTAAGCTCTTGGCAGGAATTGTAGATACCAGCAAAGATGGGTAAGTAAGCTGTTCCAGGGAATAAATTCTTGTCACGGTAAAAAGATAACGTTAGTCGAAAGTTTAGTGGACGATATATTTTTCTATCAACATCAAGAACGTGAATCTAAGTTCTTATTCCCGACTTGTGGCAAGGTAGGACGAGGTGGGATTATTTAGATGGGACATGACAACTACGATTTTTCCACCCTATCATCTACCAAATCGACTGAAGTTACGTTTGGTCCCTGTATTCTAGTGATTGTCTAGATGGCATGAACTTTTAAAGAAAGTCAAGGACGTTATTTCAAGTTCCAGTCACGGTAAAGGTATGCGTGTTAGTTGAGTTGAAAACTATTCGTGCAATAATTATCTCGACTATGATAGCTATAATCGATAGAGGGAACCAAGAAGTACAAGAAGAACATATTTTTCCAGGGAGAAAATCAGTTATGGCCTTATGGGTGCACTTTTACCAAAATTACATTACCGGTAGGCCTACCTGTGAGTACATTTGATTAGGAGCACTACATTTTCAAAAAGTTGTTGGACATTGAAAGGTTTTAAGGTATAGCTATTGTAAGTTGTAGGCTATCTAATATCATTTTTGTCTACTTTCCCAACTACTGCATCCGTGACTTTCAATTTAGTGTCCTTGTATAAAAAAGGTAGGTAATTACCGTAAGTTTGCTGAAATCTCTGTGTTATCCTGCACTTTAGACTCATCTCATTTCCGGAGTTCCAAGCATTTGAAGGCCTCTTGTGCGTCCCTGATGCCCTCTACAAGACAGCCTTCCAGCTCTTCGATACTAACGGCAATGGAATGGTTACATTTGGTAAAAAAACATATTCTACAGTCAGGGTACTAAATAACGTTGCC
The DNA here is from genome assembly GCA_907164805.1 of Brachyptera putata. Taxonomy (NCBI): domain Eukaryota; kingdom Metazoa; phylum Arthropoda; class Insecta; order Plecoptera; family Taeniopterygidae; genus Brachyptera; species Brachyptera putata. The sequence goes on along the minus strand of OU015463.1, from coordinate 16,903,252 downwards.
GTTCGATAGAAAAATTGCAAAAGATACGTGAAATTTAGTATTGAAAATTGATAGTAATTGCCATTGAAAATATTGAAACAAACAAAATCACAATCAGGAACAGTTGGTGCCAAGGAATGAATGTATCTATCTGTATAGCAACAGTCACTGGTCTGTGTCTGTCATATGACTACAGAGTTTCTTGCACGTGGTACCTACCAAGTTCCTGGCAGCAGAGTATTATTCGAGTTATTTATGTTTTTTAAAATCAATATCAATTGTTGTTTTATATTGAATTTATAGAATATTGAGTATTCCAGTTTGATATCGAACCAAGTCTTGAAATATCGATCAGACTAATTTGATCAGTAACATTTTTTAACAAATGTCCATTAGACTTCAAACGTTTTCCAAGGCGAGTAGTATTTCAAATCATTGTTAGTCTTGGCTACCTTGATTTTTGTAGTTGAATTTACAAATGCAGATTTAATTGTGCTTACTTGACCATAATTCATTACCGGTAACTGATGTTTCTAACTTGGTATTACTGTAGACCTAACTTTAGTAGCCTACTCGGACACAGTCGGATCGAGGTGTCTGTCGGTTTCAATCCAGTTGACTCCGCCTACTTTTATCTGCTGACTTACTGGTTGTACGTTCAACATAAACCCGTAGTTTTTAGTCATCATAGTCAGTTGGACTTATGCATTGCTGCGCTGTGAATGTGGAGTCATGATGAATACTTGTCTACTTGTGTACCTAATGCTATAAGATACTTATTGAATATCCATAAATAAAAAAAATACAATTCATTGATAATTATGCCCTGTGGAATAGTTTTTGTTTGCCATATTTTAATGCCATCTTTTCCAGCCTAATTTTGAATGTAATTTTCATCAGTTTGATCCTGTTTGCAGACGAGTTTGCGGAGGTTATGATTAAAACTGTACTCCATCAGAAGATGCCATTCAATATGGATAGTGAATTTGTGAAACTGTATTTCGGAAAAGATAAAAAACGATTGATCAACTATGGGGAATTCAGCCAGTTCCTACATGATTTCCACGAAGAATATGCAATGGAAGCATTCAGGTGAGATGGTCAGCAGGATACAATTACAAATTAGTTTTTAATTTCTTATATTTTGGTTTTGATCCAAGTCTAGGTCTGTATAATCGTTGTGGGCCTTTTTGCCTGTTCTTATGTTGTCTTTTATCTTGAATACCCCTCGTTTTGCGTATCATCATCCACGGGTATGCTGTCTTACTCTACTTGAACTGAACTACGCCCTGGGCCAGTTTTTATTCATACTGAAACGTGTGTTCACGTGTAGGCCTATAAGAAATTTGTATCGAGCCTACAGGGCCTACGGATTCTTTTGCATAAATCGAAGAGTATGAATATAAATGTAATAGTATTGCTTGTCTCATCCATCAGGCGGTTCGACAAAGATGGTACTGGTTTCATCTCGGTCCTTGATTTTCAAGATATTATGATCAGCATTAAGAGTCACCTTTTGACTAAGGAAGTCAGAGCAAATCTTGTCGCGGTGAGGACATGATTCAGTTATTATGTTTGCATGTTCATGGTGTCATAGATCTGACAAATATTAAGTTTTCTAAGTACAAATTGGTAAATACCACCAACCTATATTGCAGGCTCGAAACATGAGATACCTTGGTTTGAAGGCGTAATTTTTCAACTTTCCACGTTTTTTAAATACTTTTGGTTTTTATCTAATTGGCAGTTCTGCATCACAGCCACTGTGCTTAGCATCTGATGGAACCTAAAACTGTCCCAAAGACTGTGCAATATGGATTGATTGTCTTTTTTTGACGTTCTGAATCATTTCTTCTAACTTAAAAGCAATGATTTTCGATATTGAATCAGAAAATCGAGATTTGAAAAAACTATCATGGTTATATAAATATGTTAATTTCTTGAATGCCCTTTCCACTTATTTTTTCTTGGGTAGACCCTAATACTACAGTGCAAACTAATTTTAAAATAGTTCAAAAGGGTTTAAAAAAACGAACTTGCTTAGGTTTGGTTTGAGGTTCTATTTTAAAAAATCGGATTGCACAGACAACTCTTGCAACAGTTGAATGTAGGCCGAATTGGTTCATTCTCGTATTATCATTGATTTATTTGTACGTATCGTGTCATTTATGTGTTATTAAAATCTTATAAAAACTTTGAAAACTCGTCAGAATTGAATTTAAAATTAATAGTTTCTTAGATTAGCCAAAAATACTGGCATTTATTTATTTTATTATTCTCTTGTGTTACATTTATTACAAATTTGACAATGTCTGCTACATTGAAATTATTCAGTATGTTACTTATACAATGAAGGCATTTACATGTTCCAACATTCTGAAATTTGGCCAAAGGTATAAAAGGCATGATAGAGTATTTCTGAATTCTTGGTTTAAATAGGCCTTCGGTATTAATTCTTGGTTCTGTGTATTGATTTGGCTGACTTGTTTCTGTTTTCATTATAGGCAGGTGGACAAGGCAGGCATCGAGTCAGCTTCCCTTACTTTATGGCTTTCAATTCGTTGATAAACAATATGGAGCTAATTAAGAGAATATACCTGAACGCAACAAATGGACACAGAAATGTAGAAGTTACAAAAGGTATGTGAATGCAAGAGATGATGAATGATCTGCCGATCGAACATTATTGGACTATCATGTCATCGTTCAGGATATCGATACGTGTTCGGGTAGTTTGCTATGCATTTCTGTCGGATTTTTTCTTTACCAGCCTGACGAAGTACATGTTATATGACGATCAACGTGTGACTAGATCAACGTGTGACTATTATCAGAACTATAAATGTAGTGATTATTTTAATCTCAAGTCTGTTGAAAATGAATGTTCTGATATTTCATCATTAACGTCAGATCTTGACCCATTTGCAAACAGTTTAGGGTCCATTTTTAACCTTTAAAAATGCTAGAATTATGGAATTTTATTCACTATTCAAATTCTTTTTCAAGTTTCGATGTCCATTTTTTAAACTCGTTGAATTATTTTGACGTGTCCCCCTTACCTCTCATGGTGTTGGAAGGAATTTTTGACGATTTTGGGTCCGATGTAGGGAAAAAATTATTATGACTTTATTATGAATAGAGTTGACTGAAAGAAGAGAGATTGTGGGTGGATGGAGAACAGTACTTCAATTGAGAAGTACTTCAGTGGGTTAATAGTACGTGGTAAAACCGTGAAAAACAAAGTTTTCTGATGCATATTTCCAAAATGCGGCAACACTCGTCAAAATAATCCAATAAGTTGATGTCGAGATACTTTATAAACAATGGACGCACAATCGTGTCGTGCTCATCCAAGTTTCTTCTCATTGACCGTCTTAGTTTTTCCTTATACGGGTCCTTTTCTTCGCTTATAGTTTGTTGACTTGTTTCGTGATTTATGTGTTACAGAGGAATTTCTCCATTCTGCCCAGATGATGTCTCAAATAACTCCTCTTGAAGTTGATATACTCTACCTTCTATGCGACCTCATCCATCAGTCAGGGTGAGCACTAAATAGCTTGGGTTATACCATATTCTAATATAATATTAATAATTGTGTAACCGGGAGTAGATATATGTTAATGTTCTCACAACCAAGCTATCAGCAAGATAGACCTTGAATGTCATTTCACAAAATGTCACTATATCTTGATTGTCTATTAGTCAAGGATAATTCTTTGATGATGTATTCTATCAGCGTATGGTACCTAGTTTAGGCCTACCACATTTCTGCATGAATTGTTACATTTTGAACAATTCTTTTTTATTATTGACAATCCTTTTGTTAGTCTGTTTTTATTATAGTATCGATAGGCCTAATAGGTAATTAGATTTTTTAAATTCCTACCGTTATATGCTCATAGTATGCATTATAGTAACAGGTTCTCATGAGTGGGTACGGAAAAAATTGCATGAAGTGCCAATTGATAGGCCTATATTTGTTATTGTAACGATATCCAGAGGTTTTAATGTGCGTATTTGTATTTCAACCTAGGTAGCAGCAGATCTTGATATTAATCGAAAATGAACGCCATCTCGTAGATGTAATTTCCAATTCGTCTAGTTGGGCAGATACCCACTCTCTCTGTACTGATACTTACCGAAGTTTGACGAAATTAAGACCACGTGGGCGTCGATTTAGCAAAATATCAGTTTTTGATGACGTTTGAAAAGTAGGCCTATGAGATATCGAAATTCTAATACAGGAGGATACGTAATTGTGTAAAATATTATGATAACAAAAAATGTCATGTTTCAACAAGGTATCGGGTTTTTAACACAAATAGATAGGGCCTACTTCATATATGTCAGTATAATAATAATAACAGTTATACAACATAAACGAGTGTCAGCTACAAGCTAATCATCTTACTACTTGAATAAGTCTTATCTGATATTGAACAGCTACACACAATTTATTGCCTGTCAGGTGACACTGTAAACAAATAAACACTGCCATCACAGCATTGAAATGGGAGGGGCTACCTCGACGACAACACTGAGTAGACCTGCATAAATACTACTTCATCTATGACTACACTATCACCATGTTGCACATCACTGACTGTCATTTTCATCGTTTTGAGCCAAAATGACATCAACTGATGCTAATTCACATACATAATAATATCACTGTCAATGTTCACAAAATCCCTTTTCCACTTGCCATTAACGAAATACACACGTGTTCCTACAAAAGTGAACATGCTATCAGCTGTTGCACAGACACAAGCGCTACGACGCGTCTGATTGGTCGACTGAGATGACGCGGCTAATTGGTTAACTAGAGATGACACGAGATGCTATGATGGCTTAGCAACATATAATGTCACTAAACAAAATGCAGGTGTGCAGCAGGTGGTGTTTACGTTTTTGGGATGTACTCAAGCTTGGGTTTATACGAAATTATGATGAACGCCTGACTGGGATTATTGAAAATGTAGGAAGGGGACAGAAATTTAGGCATATATACGAAAAGTCATACATAAATGAAACTTATAACAGGAAAAAATTAACATGTTGGCTAGTCTTATAGAGAATGGTTGGGACCACCTAGAAAAGTCGTAAAAATGTGAAAATTGTATAGATGAGAATCGTATAAAAGACGTTCTACTGTATCTTTGTTTCTCCTGTATTTGAATTTTTATATTTTATACCATTTAAAAAAATGTTCTGCTGTCTTGAGAAGATCATTCAACTCATCTGTTCGTATTGACGGGTATTGTAATGCATGTTTCGTAGCCGAATCACGTTTACTCCATAAACAAAACTAAGTATACTGTAATAATCCCTATTGAGAAACGGAATATTATCGAGAATTATTATTGAAAAATATTGTATTGATATTAATATTATAATAAAGGCCCAATTGTAAAAAGTAGTTGATTTTAGTTTAATTTCTGTGTACCGGTATTTTAGTCATTTCATTGTACAGCTGTATTGTTAACCCTGTATCAATTATTCAAGAGTACAGCTGCAGCTTGAAACTTGTTGTGTAGTACTGTATGTTGTTGATGAAGGTGGGCATTGTTTCTTCTGTTTCTATTTCTTCCTTGCAACTGGGATCAGGCACTTTCAGATGACAAATGGAAACGAAAATCAACGGTGGTTTGGGTGATTATCTAGTTGATTCGTTTCATGCTTGTAATGAACCTTGAATATTTACCATTTTAGAACTTGATAAAGCGTGAAGTGCAGTGAGTTAGTGTGCAAAACGAAAGCTCTGCTAACATTTCTTATGAGATATCTTCTATATTGTTACAGTTCTTGCAATTACAATACATAAATACTTACAAAAGTTGAATTGAAATACTGTACTTGTACTAAAAATTTCAAATATTCTTTGTAAAGAACTAAAGATCAATCGCTAAATAGATTTTTTTACGGATTGAAGACAATTTTGATTTTAGCTATTAGTCCTGCAAATTTTGTTGAAACTTTGGCTTATCCAAAATACAATCTTGTGTTTCCATCACTTTTTCTTTACAAATCTGATTTTAATTTTCAGTGTAACTGATTAAATTCTTAAGATTGGTCTGTTTATCAGTTGAAGCTTACTATTGTTTTTTTTAACAGACGTATAACCTACAACGACCTGTCATCGATTGCGCCCGAGCAGTACTTCAAACAAATCACGAAACGTCTTGCGGAAATAAAAGCCGTCTCTGTAAGTACTCAAACATGTGTGTTATAACTAATTTTCAAAGTCTTCGACATAGACGAGAGATGTACTGCCAAAACATGTTGCGCATTGTTGAAATGAACTTGCCCCCCACTTTTACCCTCACTACTTTATCACCACTATTTTCTAATCCTCTCATCTGTATCTCTTTCAATAGTACCAGTGCAGTTTGCTAGAGCGCTCTACAGGCATGCCGGATCGTGCTGCTGCCCAGTAGTCACCAGGGCCGCTCTTTCAGTGGTGAGCATTGGTACTAAATGCAGACGTAGACGAGGAGAGTGGAGGTGTGCACAGGGATTTGTTCTTGTTTAGCCATAAGAGCGGACTGTCTCGGTAGTATATATTTCGTCTATGTCGTTGATTACTTGGATTATTGATCGTTTAACCATATGATGCCGGGGACGTGCACGTAGGTGAAATAGAGTAATACAGGAGAAATGTGAGTGGAAATTTTCCCCATTTCAAGTATTGCACATTCAGACCTGTAGGGCGTACTCGGTAAACAAGGCTGTTCTGTAGCTACTATGCTTTGTTGACATTATTAGGGCTATTTTAGTACCAAACACAAGTAAAAGAGGGCTGATGCCTGACCCTGATGCAGAACACTCATAAAAATGATTAGTTTTAAATTATGATTTTAGATGAGTATTTTCAATAATTTTAAAATAAATGAATTTAAATTGAAAAACAAATATTCAGGGGCTCTTTCAACCTCATGTAACCAAATAAAGGGTACGGTTCAGGTTCTTATAAAATGAAGGTTCTGGTTGCGGTAAAAAATAATGGTTCTGGGTTCTGGCTCGGGTCCCTGGCTCAAAACTGTACTGTTATTTGCACATTTTTAACAAGATTGTACCCTTTCTAGAGTCCGGAAGAGAGAGGCGTGTTCACCCAGGTGCTTGAGAGTGCGTACAGATTCGTGCTTGGCTCGATTGGAGGAGGTATGGAACATCACTAGCCTATAATACTCTAATAAGCACGTCAACTTGAAGGGTTAACCACTTGGACTAGACGCGCAAATGCGTCTCGTGCTCTCAAACCGTCAACGCGTGTGTACGTTCTTACATTTTCCAATACGTTGGATTTAATATCTCGGCAGCATTACGTCATATCGACATAGGACTTTTCTATGAGATAGATTGAGGAAGAGATAGATTGAGAGTAAAAATAATGTATGGTATTGATGTGTAAAACTTATTTGTGAAACTATTTAAAATATGGGTGGGATCAAAACATGAAACTTATGAATGTGTTAAATGTATAAACGAGAAACTTGGGCCTATAAATCGGTTTCTACTACATGTAGATGATGATCCAATATGAATGTTTCTAGCTGTTGGTGCCGCTACTGTCTACCCCATCGACTTGGTTAAAACGCGGATGCAAAATCAACGTACGGGCTCGTTCATCGGTGAATTGATGTACCGCAACAGTTTCGACTGCTGCAAGAAGGTGATACGACACGAGGGCTTCTTCGGCTTGTATAGAGGCCTTCTGCCTCAACTACTCGGAGTGGCCCCAGAGAAAGCCATCAAGCTCACCGTCAACGATCTCGTCAGGGATAAGTTTATGGATAAAAACGGCAGCTTGCCACTCTATGGCGAGGTGATATCAGGAGCCTGTGTAAGTAGAATGCGTTGTTCTTACTCCAGAACGAAACCCGAATTGACAGAATGAAATCCCTCTGCACACCCCCATTCCCCTTGCCCTTGTCAGCCAGTAGTGCAGATACTGACCAGTAACCCTAAAAGCCGAGCACTAGTATCACAAAATCCTTGATCCTTTCTGGGCATTTGTCGAGCCTGCACCGTCATTAAAAAAAGCTAGTTCCAGCTGCCAGCCCCGACATTCAGTTGCACACATCTATGAAGCAAATTAGAGCAACTAAATGAACTTTTATTTATTGAGCCAGCAATTAATGGCCATCTAAACCTTTTATTTATTTTAGAAGGTAAAGTTATTGTGGAAACAGAAGTGTTTCCCAACAAAGATCCATTAAAGATCGTTGCCTTCATTCCATTTTTAGGTTTTAGTGATGTTTTCGACAAATTCAAATATAACTACCCTTTCAATGATTGGATTATAGATAACGTAACTATTAGAATAATTTGAGTGGGAGTACAATTGTGTCAAGTGATGTTGGTGACGATTTGTATGATGATGAAAGTATGAATGGAGTCACACTGGTGTAATTTAAATTGACCTGAGGAGTTTGCCAGTGGTACATCGATATCGGGTTGGTGTTTTTACAAACATCTGAACAGTTGACATGGAAATATTGACATGGAACTTGTACTGACGACTAGGAGATGTCAAGTGACAATGTATCAGTACAATAAACCATTGGTTTCTGCTATAAATGTTAGAAAAGGCCAGATTTAAACACTGGTATCTGTGCAGTATAACCAGAAAATAATCCAGTCCGGGAGATAGCTTAGTGACTTGGTAACCTAGCTATAAAGAGGTTAATAGATTTTGTGTTTGATTTCAGGCAGGTGCCTCTCAAGTAGTGTTCACCAATCCTCTGGAGATTGTCAAGATTCGGCTCCAAGTGGCCGGTGAGATTGCTTCGGGCGCCAAGATCGGGGCTTGGTCCGTCGTACGCGAGCTTGGCCTGTTCGGCATGTACAAGGGGGCGAAGGCGTGCTTCCTGCGCGACGTCCCGTTCAGCGGCATCTACTTCCCTATGTACGCCCACACGAAGGCCCGTCTGGCCGACGACAACGGCTACAACCATCCTCTGTCCCTGCTCTGTGCTGGCGCGATATCGGGCGTGCCTGCCGCCTCGTTGGTCACACCTGCCGACGTTATTAAAACAAGGTTACAGGTAGGTCACGAAACTACTACTAATAACAATAATAGTATTGATAAGAATTGATGATATATTGATTAATTCTCGATTAATCACATGATATGAGAAACGCCAGCATCACAATATAATACAATTTTAAAAAATACATACATTTATGAAATAATAATACACATAATGTAAAATTGCCCTTATAATAGTAACATATTGTGAATCGTATTTTCTTTGAACATACTATTCATCCAAAGTATTAGACTTGGTCTTCGTTAATTAAAAATTCACTAATAGAGTAAAAACACTATCGTATAAAATAATCTTTCAGGCTAATCGTAATCTGACATACCGGTAAACATTTATCACGCAGTGATGTCAGGAAATGGTCTAGTTGAAGTGATTTACTCTAACCAGTTCATGCTGATCTTCAATGTTCAAATTCAATGTTAATCAAATTGGGTCATCCTCATCCGAAATCCAGATAAACCATAATTTGAAGTCATATTTCGACCCTTCAATTGCTTTCAACACTGTTTTCAGATTGCATAATTCGAAATAGTCAAGAGTGCATTCCTTGAAATTTGAATTGAATTGAATTGAGGTTGAAACTTTTGTTCGTCAGTCAGACTTGAGACAACTGATCACCAATAGATTCAGGCCATATGACAATCGCGCGTCGTCGTACCTAGCAGAGTACACACGATCAGTGAGGCCCTCGCAGCAGTTTCTCACACGTAGTTTCGACCGGCGACATAGCTTTCTCTCGCACTCAATACGAAATTGACCAAATTCAATCGGGAAGAGTGGCGATTTCGTGAAAAAGGAGTTTTTCAGTTGATTCAAATTTTTATGAATCGAATACAATTTTTTGGAGTTCCTCGTGTTTTGGATCAATGAGGGTTTACTCTATCGTGTGTTGTTTTTATTGGTGCGGTTTTTTCAAAGAGAATGTCTGATTACAGGTTGTTGCGAGGGAAGGCCAAACCACGTACAATGGTGTAATTGACGCTGCTCAGAAGATCTACCGTGAAGAAGGATTCCGTGCATTCTGGAAGGGGACCACAGGTGACTATAGGAATACAAATATTAACCACTGGTTAGACCCTACAGTAGATGGGCGTCAAAGACTCCGGAACATACTGGCGATGTTTCCTTTTATATTTAGTGTAGATAGGTCGTATGTAAATTATAGGCCTATAAATGGAACTAGTTGAAGACCATAGTTGATAATGACATATTTAGGATGTATTTTTGATTGACCTACACAGGATGAAAGTAATCTTCCGCTTTTGGTACCCATTTGTCCATCGATATCGTGAAATTTTCCAAGTAAATTCGTAATTCTGAATTGGTGTTGGACTTGAAATTCAATACAGGAACTACAGAAGTAATTGAGTGTACCGTAATATAAATGAATGGTTTTTAAATTGTATAGTAAAATCACATCAAAAAATGTAACTTGGAAGTGCTTGCTTCAAAAAAAATAACATTCTGGTAATAGTAATATTATTTTTCCATTCTCGATGGTTTGGGAGTGTTGCCTCCCACCATACCCACATGATTTGATCCATGCTTTGCTTTGCCAGTAATCAGTAAGTACCATACAACAGCCATGATCCATTTCCCATTTAGTCTACTAACAAGTTTAATCATTTTGAATGCTGGTTGCCCACATTTCCCGCCGGCCATTCAAATGGACATAGTTGAACCATTCGCCTGTTCGGAACTTGAAATTGAATACCCTCACACCCCCACTGTTTACCGTATTATTAAAATATGCGATGTTTGTTTTTAATTTCTATTAGGGGTGTGCGAGCACTCGAATTTTCGGAGTTCGAGTTCAAATTGAGCTGAGCACAAAAATTTCCGAGTAAAATGTAGTATTTCGTACTAATGATAATTTATATTAGGGCCTATTACTTGATATTTTGTCACGTGAAATTATTTTTAATCTATATATTCCCTGTCATTAAATGTTAGCGATTGGGCTTTCCGAACAGAGGATTATTATTATTATTCCGATTAGGCCTAAGTAGTCAATCAACTGTAAATAAATCAGCCAGCTAGTGCTTGCAAAGAGATTAATTTGCTCATTTCATTCTAGGCCCCAATATTCATATTCATTGCCTTGTCAGTTCTCTATATTGCTTTTTACTTTTAAATCCTTACGTTCTGTAATTTGACTCTTTTAACACTGTGAACTGTGATAAGTATTTCCTGAGTGACATGATAGTATTCATTGACTCTTTGTAAAACTGTTGGCTGTCAGAGAATGCTCACACACTAGAGTATATACTGGTACTATACAACCAAAAAAAGTTTTTTCCATATTCGATTTGTTTTCAATTTGAATCTGATTTTTGGGGAACTTTGGAATTCGAGTAAACTAGGGTTTACTGTATGAACTTTACTCAGAACTAATTAAAAACTTGATAGTTAATGGGGGCCTTTTTTCTTTTGGAACTCGAACTTGAACTCGAAACTCACGATTTTCTCTCGAACTCGACTCGAACCTAAATTCTCGAACTCGCACACCCCTAATTTTTATGCATGTTCTTGTTTATGTTCCACAGCCCATAGGCCCTACCTAGAAATATTTACTATTCAGTATATTCAACATTTTTTGTTTCAACCTCAGTAACCATTTAAACTAGCTGAGAAACATTTTGCAATTTTTACTGAAAGCCCATGGATTGGTCGTCATGTTGTGTGGGTTATCATAACAAATTTTGACTTGTATGTCTTGAATTTGAATGTTGGCTGAATAAAAATAGCATGATGCTAGACATATAATTTGGATTGCTGAAGAAGGTTGAAATAACAGAAGCAGTTTACTGATGACAATGAGTCGAGGAACTCATCGTGGAAGGCATGTGATAGAATAAATATATTTAGAAAACCATTTGAGATATAGAACTTCAGAATTGACTTTGGGTACTGCCTTGAACACTTTTCTGAGTGTACCTACTTTTTTTTCTACATTGACATTGTTTCTACATTTCTACAATAAGTAAATCGTATATTTTTGTGTGTTTTTGTAAATATATACTATCAACGGGCCTATTGTGATGAGTTACTCAATTCTGTAAGCTGCAGTACTACCTTTCCCTCGCAATGCAAATTATAAATGGTGACTGAACACTGTTTTGGGTTCGATGCAATTTATAAATGATGCCAGCATGGAAATGTGTGCACTTGCGGTCACATTAAATGGTTCAATCCAAAATTCAAGCACTTTTAACCGTTAATTTTACCGCTAAAATACAGATGTATACGCAGGCGTGCGTGTGTCATTGTCTTCTAGTTTTAGTGCGCATAATATCACTAAATTCTCTTTAGGTTACATTTTAGCTTTTAGTGTAGCTTGATCGACCACTTTATGTGATGGCAACCATACATGTTAACATGCTTAGAACTGTGAAAGTATCCATCATTACATATCATTAGTTCTTATTGTTACCGATGGTTGTTTTTAATTTTAATTTATTGAATGTGTACCTGCTGCATACAATGAAATTCATGATTTTAAAAACATTGAACAGCTTGAAATATAGTCAACAAAAAATGTTTTGGGTAGCCTTCCTCTAGAGCATATTGGTACTTCCTACCTTCCCATTCAAAAAGAAGCTCCTTATTCAATGACTGGATGCACACAAAAATGGTTAAAGCAGGGTTTCCACTTTCCAGTTCCGATTTTTTCGTTTTCCAACGTGATATATGTACAATTTCTGTCAGTTCTCTTCCCAGTTTGCTGTGCCCTGGACGTTTTCGTGACGTCAAGGTCGTAGCCTTGAAAAACCTTTTAATGCACAGGCTTATTTGAATTTGATGAATTCAACAATCAAATCGCAAGTTGGGAGCACTTTTACGTTGAAAAAGCGGAAGCACGAGTGCAGGAAACCAAACTGCAGAGAGTTTGTTTTCTCCAAAGTTGAAAAGTTTTAAGATAGAGAGAGAGAGAGAGGTATAGTGGTATAGGAAATGTGTTTTCCACATAGTTGGTGATATAATTGAAATTGGTTACTGTACTCAGGCGGCAAGATAAGTTCAAATTACTCTCCAAACCGTCGTTCACGAGACCGGGGTTCGATTCCCACAGACTGCCGGCTAACCATTCTGAGATTTTTTGTATTTTTCACGGTCGTTGAAGTGAATCTTATATATAAAAAGCTTGTGTTACATGTTAGAGGATGAACTCCTCCGAAACGGCTCGACCGAGTGTCGTGAAATTCCTCACGCTCGTTCGATAGGGCTGGTAGAAGGTCCTAAAGTATACGAGATCTTCCGCCAAGCTTTCTCCTATGAGCAATATCCCAATAATTGGCACTTCAAGGACAACACCAGTAATTGCATTGTTCAATGACATTGTCGGCGTTACTCAATGTCCGCCGCGCTCGGCAACATTTGTGGGGCTACACGCTAGATAGCGCACCATCCGCCTTCCGGCACCTTTTGGTTAATACGCCACGTCTTGATGGCAATGTTGCGTCACTCGGTCATTTCGTGTTGCATTTAGACCCCCCGTTCTTTTTTTCCCTTTCAACCCAAATTGAATATCTAGACTCGGGACTATTTTCCTAGACATACTGAGTCTTAACCTGATCGTGGTTTATACAGGTCTAGATTTCATGTATTATTGTCTGTCTACAGCTCGAGTGTTCAGATCATCGCCGCAGTTTGGTGTCACCTTATTGGTCTACGAGATCCTTCAACGACTTGTCTTTGTTGACTTCGGTGGAACGTAAGTCAGGCAACGTTTGTAATCAGCAGGGTTGAGAATTTTGCCCTCTACGAAAAAACACGATGGGTTTTTCGTCCAGAAGACCACCTGAAAGATCCCAGCTAAAGGCGGGTTCTGGAGATTCTTGGAAATATTCACCGGATAGTAGGCCTTCCAGAACATCTACACAATAGTTTAATCAGTAATATTTGATGATTTAAAAAAAATGTACAAAGAGGTTGTGTACAAATGTATCTGTTTCTAGTTTACAAAAATGTATATGAAGCAGTAAGACAAGATTAGGGAAAGAATGCTCACTTCTCTCACGTGCACTGAGTAAAACCCAACAAAAACAAAAATGGTAAACACTAACAAAAAATAGACCTACCAACTTGAATAAATGTTAATTTCAGATTGAGTCTGAAAAATCCAATGAAACTCTGGTTTTTCTTAACCCTGGTAATTTAGTCATGTAGCTCGATTTGCAAGAAAACTTGAGTCTTGGAGATGAAGGAATGTCCCCCCAAATATAACGTGATACAATATAACTTACAATATGATTGAAGAAAACAGTAAGCCACAATTATTACACTCGATTTATAATGTGACCGTATGTATCTTGTTTCAGCCGCCCATCCGGGTCGGAGCTAAACGTCCCCGCCACTGGGGTAGCGCAAGAGATCAGATCGACAAACCCAGATCACATCGGCGGATTCCAAGTAGCGATGCCAATCTTCGCTGGTATCGAATCCAAATTCGGTCTTTGTCTACCAAAGTACAGAGTAGGAACGGCAGCTCCTTAAGGACAAGTTATTTCTTATGTGCTAAATGTAATATTTAAAGCAAGAAAAGAACAAGGGTGAGAAATGGAATTTCTAATTCTATGCGAACTGATTAGGAGGATTAGAGAAATAACTAACAGTGTGGCTTGAATACTAGCAGTAAGAAAGGTATAGAGAGAAAATTTTACATGCACAATAAAGGTACCATATGATGTAAAACTCAAGTATATACTAAATGGTGAGCCGAACTGAAGAGATATTTTGTCACCTGCAGACCGAATCATAGAACCTATTTCATTGTCGAGCACTATTTGTACGTTAACAGCAAATGTAGTCAATTGGGGAGTGACCCAGGCCTAGGATATACAAGAGGTGTGGGAGTGCTTAGTCGAAGACATTTGTATACATTTTTGTTCATGCTGCAAAGACTTGAAAATATTAATAGAAAACGAGCCACCGTCGTTCAGACCACCATTAGTATTTTTGATAAGACTATAAAAGAGAACTGTTCTATGATCACCGCCATTTAGAATCCCTTCGAATGAATACCACATATTTTTGTACGATTTAGTGAAGATGGAGAGTTTTAATGACGTAAATCTGCTGAATACGTCGTGATTGGATCTAAAAACGAGCCGTTGCGTTGAAGATGTTTCTCCTGATGACACTGTAGGCCTAGTATGTTTTCCAAACAAGTCACTTTGTGTTTATGAGTGACTTGCTGGATATACGTTGAGAATTGAAATCTTCTTTATTGGTAATCTAAAGACCTCTGCTGGCTACACAGCAAAACAATTTACGTAGTAAACTGTTGAATGGATTGAGGTTTTATTTTACTCGTACCCCATTCTCTTTATACCTTTCTGTTTTTATTTGGTTGACTAGATATTATTATATGTTATGTTGAAGTTGCAGTAGTGACAAAAACATTCTCGTGTCGTCCAGTCTGAGAATATAACGATAAAGAGGGAAAGGTTGTTACGGGCATTCATACTTACTGACCCTACAGAACGGGCGTACATTCTGTGTAGGCGTGGAAATCAGTTTTTCTTCTTCCCAGATTCAAAACCCATCACATGTTTACAATTCAGTAGGAGAACACTTGAATGAAGACAGTCAAGTCTCAACCAAAAGAAACGTGTTTACAACTTTGAAAACACGAAAACTTTGACTAATTCAAGGTCATATATTTTGTATTATACCAATCAAAATTCAATTCAACATTGCATTTTTTTTATTTCCTGTTGGATTTTGAAGTTTGAGTGGTTTGCTCAATATAGCTTAGGATGCTTTGCAATGAACACATGGTTGAGTGGTTGAACCTATCGTTGGCTACTGTAACTGACAAATTATTCGAAGTCTACATGCATACTACTGCAGAGTTGAAGAATCGAGTAGCTTTACTTTTTAGAACAAAATTATTCCCAAATTAGTGTAGAGTGTAGACTAATGTTCAAATTGAATATAGCCCTGTATTAGTTTTTTGTCAATACTGTACACATATCAGAGAATTATAGTACCAGTAACTTTTCTTTTGACCAATATAGTTTGATACTTCATTATCGAAGTTTGTTACTAGTAATGGCCAAGCTTGTTGAATCTTTTCAAAGTAAATATATGCAATATGTTGCAGGATTAGATTCTATCTTTCAAACATTTCATCCCAACCATCACCAAAAATATAGAATCAATGATAAATGTATGACTCTTAGGCACGGTTTTACCAAAGATTGTTATCTTCGAAGATGGAGATTATCTTCTAATTGAAGCCACCATATGCATTGTATTATGGGCTCTAAATGGAAAATGCATATTAGTTTCCAGTTTAATTCTAAAATTCTTTGAACAAACTTTTGATAAAACCGGTTCTGAACAAAATGAATTTATGATTAGAAGTGAATGGAGGTAAAGGGTTTGACTGTTATCTATCTCTGTTGCTTAGGCTAGTAGACCAAATTGTAGTGTCATTCATCATCCTGTTGTGAAAGTGAGATATTATTTTGAACAAGAGGAATTCAGAGAATCAAGAGAATTATACATGGAAAAGAAAAGTATATTTATTTAGATAATTATAAATTATATTACAACTATTACATTGTTTTAATAGTAGGCTAGGGTAGTTAGACCTCAAGGCTTTTTGATTTTTAAGAAACCATCATCTTTTGAAACAGATAATTTGTGAAACGCTTTAAAAATGTTGTTACAGTAAGAAATAAAACTATGTTATTGTTATAAAAAATATACATTGTTATTTATTATCAACACCGTAGATTATTCTTGATTAAGTTGATCAGTATTTTCACATTTTCAAATATCAGAGCCAGTTATAAAATATCTTCATCCATTCAATAATGCTAATCTTAATGTAAGACCAACAAGATTATTTTCATAAAAAATTAAATGTCAATTAAATTAAATGTAGGCCTATCTTTTGAAGATTTTCAGCATTTTTTTTTCTGTAGTGTACGTACACCAAATGTGTTTCACTTTGCTTTTAAGAACACGAGCGTTAAATGTATTTCACTAGTGTGAAACGTTCGAGCTCTGTACAACAAGCTTTATAGTGAAACTTGGCAATGATTTTTATACAACTATTTTAATATCAATCTTTTATATTTGAATAATAATTTTAATACAGTAGGACCAAGTAGTATAATAATAATGCTACATCCACATCCTCCTTGAATATTTGAAACATTGGATTGTATTGTACACAACCAATAGAAATTCTTCAGAATAAAATTTACTTAATTCAGTAGGGTCATCAATAACATTTTTACAACCAAATTTCTCAGGTGGGCTTATAAAATTACGAAACATTCATCCCTACGCTAAGATTTTAAAGCTTGACTTCCCACCAACGTAAACCTCGTGAAAAGTTTACATATAACTCTTAGAATGTACCAAATATAATAGCAGAACACGTGTACTTGAAAGGAGGAAAGAGACAGTCGTTTACCTACGGAATAATATTGATGAGTTCGATAGTTACATAATCTCCCTCAACTTGGAGGATTTACCACTTTTGAAAGATGAAATTACAATTTTCATCGTAAACCTCGTCCTGAAAAATCTTAATATTCTAAAAAATTGCAGATATACAAATATAACGGTGATGTATATGTTCGTTGTATTGGTAGTTGACCTTGTGCGTAATGATCTCACCAACGGCCTGGTTATAAATGGGTACACCGTCTTTCATAGATACAATACAGTATATCTATTACAGAGGTGAATGATGATACAGAGTAAGAGAAACAAATAAGAAATAATGAGGGGGGGGGAGGGGGTTCTTACCAACTTTTTGTATTTTATAGACCTCTTTGAAATATAATAATACACTTTGGCTATTTTGTGGAAATAATAATAGAATACAACGCTCGTATTCCCACAGTGGTGTCAGATTAGTGGTTGTATCCACTATGATTATAGGGGAAACCTTCATCAACGGTCTTGGCCGCCTTGCTACGCCTGTAATCCCCTTGCATTCTTCCTCCACCGCTTCTTCTAACTCCCCTCCACAAGCTCACTGTTCATATCTCCCATCACTTATTGCACTTCACTTTCTCCCACTTTTTTCTACTTTGCACCACCTGTCAACTTCATCCGATCTCGTCATTGATTTTCTTGAATATATGTACGTATGATTATAATTCTTGCGGATATGAGTGAAACACGGTGGCATTATGCTCTAATTATCCTCCTTACGTATTCGTACAACTCTTTCTTGAAGTCTTACATTTTCTTTGCATTTCTTAACTTTCCTCACTCAACCAAGCTTTCCCTCAAGCTCATTCCAGTCCATTATGGTCCTCTGGACGAATCCGTTTACTCATTTAACGACTTGTATGTTGAAGTAGAATATTTTAAAACTTGAGTAGAATTCACAATTATTGAAGTATTTCATGATAAGAACTAAGAAGCCAGCTAAACTTCTCAAAAGATCTCACAAAACAGAATAAAATGATGAAAATGAAAAAAATCTTTGTGGGCTAGGGTGACCGGAATGCTTTGCTCTCCACTGAATGTTTTCATGATGGTGCCTACATCAGTGACTCACTGAGGTGACCTGGATGGTTTGGAGGCAACTATCCTGTCTATCCGTAATATGTGGATGGCCTGTAGGAGCAAGATGATCCCAGAGATCCGTAGCCCTGGACTTCTAAAACAAACCAGGTAAGTGACACGAATGAGTTAGATTCTCGATATCAGAAACATTTCAAGTCTAGGTCTCACCTTTGAACAAAACAATTTCTTGTTTATATTATAATGTAGTCAAGAAATATATATATATATATATATATATATATATATATATATATATATATATATATATACTTTTCTTAATAACATCAAAACTTGATACAAAATCATTGTTTCCCAATTAAGGATTAATCCCTTCTTTCTTTAGTATTCAATGTACATAATTTTACTTTTCACTATTTACTTCACCTTATTCTGTATATTTACTGTATACAAATGTAGTATAATTATTTAACTTTATCTTTAATTCTAGCATAGTTTTAGCCATGACAAATCCTATATTGATTGGTACACTGTATTGATCAAATGGAGAAAAAATGAATAAAGGGCTAAGAACGAAAGATAAGATCATTTGAACTGGGCACTACAAGGGTGATCTTACCACCCCACAAGAAAAATTATGAAATATTTCTCATAAGAAATATGAGAAGATATGTAAATGAGATTGTGGTTATGTAAACTTACGATAACATTGGAAAAAACAAAAATTTAAAGAATCTACGTATATTTGACTGCTTTTTGGCCTGCTGGTTTTAGTGCCTATAATGTTGAAACATTTTTTTCAGCGTCCATTTTAATGTGGCTTGATCGACCACTTTTCCCAGTGTGTTTTGTTCCTTGTAATTTTTTGTGATAGTATATTCTCTGGTACATTCTATTGTGAAAAATGGTCCATTCTAAAAATTATATCTCTTATTTTTGTATTCGTAGTTGCCACTCAATTCATCAATCATATTTACATTTTCTTGATCACCTTCATAAATTCAACATAAAAATTGAAAATATACAGATTATAATATATTTTTTTTCTCCCACAGTTAAGTCTTCCTTGGAGACTATATGGATTTTTTTACTGTTATGTGTATTTTTGTAAGTAAAAAAGATAACAATAAAAAAAAAACTTTGTCTGCATCTTGTGATGCATTTGCCAATTTTGAATTTTGCACTGTTCAAGATTCATGATGATTTATATCTGTGAAATCATCCTGGCGTGAACTGTTTGCCCTTTAGAGACTGGGGACGCCACAACAAGAGTATCAACAAACAGAAACAGGCCTTTAGTTCTGGTTCAAGTCATGTTAATCATTTTGAATCATGTTGTTCAAAGACACCACCAAAAGCTAGATATCTTGGGAAAGCAAGCACAACCAGTGCAAGATTAAATGATTAATTCCCTCGTGTGAACTTACCACATAGTCCGTTATAACTTCTTGACGGGGTTAGACCGCTCAGCTGACACGATGGGGACCCAGCCACATATGGTTGGATACCAATAATATTACCACTGAAATAAAATAAAATGCATTTTCATTTAAATGCAATGGTAATGGTCTTACCATTATATGGTCTTTTACTTCTATTTATTCATAGATAAAATTATAACTTATATTTGTTATTGTTGATTCATTTCTTTGTGCCAGACTATGACTAGTTTAAATCAACACTAAGGTCTATCTGAAATATATATATATGTGTAAATGAGATTGTGGTTATGTAAACTTATGGTAACATTGGAAAAAACGAAAATTTAAAGAATCTACATATATTTCTTTTTACATATATATTTTTACATATATATATTTTCTGCTTCTTACTGCATATATATATATATATATATATATATATATATATATATATATATATATATATATACATATTTTTAACAGCTTTAAAAATAATTCGATCGTAGGCTATTAAATAATAACCTATTGGTGGTCCTAAAGAGGTGACTAAACAGAAAATAATTACTTCCATAACTTTCATAATTTAACTATGTAGGGCATACCTTTTTCAAACTGGAAATGGAACTTCTTTAATACACGTCAAATTTTCTTATAAAGTTATTTTGCTGTCCTTGATTTATTATGTGATGTGTCCTGAAAATCTATTTTCAGCATCACCTAGGTTTATGCAGCACATTAATTTTGCCTTATTTGTACAGGCCTACTAACGTTGACTTCATTGCACATTTATTGAGAACAATGGAATTATCAAAATGTATTTGTTACATTGAAAATATAAATAATTCGAAACGTATGCTGAGCTAATAAGAGTTAACAATACAATATGCAAATAAAACTAAATTTACAAAATACCACCAAGTTGCTGAAATTTTAATGAAAATGAAATTAGATAAACAATGGACTAGCTATACGCCACTGAATACTTCCATTCTCTGAGAAGGCAACTCTCTCTTTGCGTTATGTAAATTGGTCATATTTTCATCAACATCAATAATTATTGTTGATACTATAATCAACGATAATTTGTGGAAAAGGGAGGAACCCGCTTCCCCTCTTCTCCACAAATCATCGTTAATTATAGTACCAATTGATCTTCCTTGGCGGGTCACCAAAAAATTTTGATTTTTGAAAAAGGAGTTATATCATCCAAAGCGGGATTGGAAACCATCTGATTTAAAGTTTGAACACAAAGAATCTCCAATCATACACCAGTTGTTAAAGGAACAATTCTTTGAAGTTTGATCCAAAATGGCTGAACCTTTGCTCCTGCAACGTCCCGACATAGAGTAATGGTTCCGATACGATGATATGGCGATCTGTTAGGTGGAGATCAAGGAGACCTTATATCATACTCACCCTGGTCCATAATTGCAGATGTACATCTTCGTGTAGCCGAGAGCGCGGTCGTAGAAGTAGGAGTACCCACAACCGATGAGGAAGGTGTCACCCCACACTAACTGTAATAGTCAATTGAAATCATGTTATGTTCTAATACAGTTGATACATTACTTTAAATATAAAATTCTTTTCAAATTCATGTTACATCACTTTGACTATGCATATTTGTATATTAATGGTGTCTTTTAAACTTTCCAATTTTTAACTGACTATAAAGGCCTATGTGAATATTTAACCGTGAATGTGTGTTACATATAGGCATACAATAGAATGAATTATTGTTTATGTGAATTTTAATGACTGTGTAATCGTTGTTAACTGTGTGATTGTATCGAAATTATCAATTGACTCGATCTCTATACTTGTTACATAATGAACCATTGAAATGTGTAAGAACTTTGGAATACAATAAAATGATATTAATAGTAATATACATATTTTTTTGAATAAGACCTACCCTCCTACTGCCTGTGTTTGCCGCGTACTTCAATTGGATTATTTTAACAATTTGCACAATTTAAAAGCTGCCTGCACGGTCTTATAGCTAACTTCCTACATCATTATGTTTGCCGTAAACTCGACTTCAATTTATTCGTCAATTTATACAATTTAAATCTCCCTGCACAGTTTATAGCTAACTTCCTACATCATTATGTTCGCCGCCTAATCTAGTTCGATATTAATCCATTCACACGCTCCCTGCACAGTTTATAGCTAACTTCCTACATTATTCTGTTTGCCGCGTACTTCAGCTCGAATTTTCATCAATTTACACGGTTCCTGCAGGGGTCTATATAGCTAACTTCCTACATATCATGTTTGCCGTGTACGCTAGTTTGATTTTTAATCAATCCACATAATTTACACAAATTCGATTTCTGACTTCAATCCTGGTTTTAAAGTGAAAAATAAATACAAAAATCTCCCTTAGTAGTACCAATCTTCTAGCTGAATATCGGAACATAATTGGACAATGGTCGTTATTTCGAAGGTCCGTTCTGAAAATTCGCTTGAAATGCAAGTTTTTTGGTAATTCAGACAACTTTTTTATGGAAACGGCTATAGGGCGAGCGAGCCAAATTTGCTAAAGATTTATGGATCATGAAGTTATACTCTTAAAAATACTATAACATCATAGGTATCACCAGTTCATAGAAATGAATTGCGAAAGATAAAAAACTAGTGTGCCCATTTTGTTGAAATTTTCAGAAGATCTGAAACTTTTTGTTGAATTCTTCAGTTCTATTGTTACGTAACTCGTAAGTGTAGGGTTATCAAATTAAAACTCAAATCCGATCTCAGTTCAAAATTGAGAATTTGAAGATTTTAGAGCATAAATCAACTCGGTATATTTCTCATACATGAGGGCCTATGGAGAATTTTAGAATCCTTGTAATTCTGTCGTAATTCTCAATTCTATTGTTACGTAGGGTCGATGTGAAGCATGAGGACACGAAAGTTCGTTTTTATGACAATAATTTACAATAAGAATGGCCATACTAGAAAACGATGCAGTATTTGTTGAATGAATGCATGTTTGAGTTTTGCGGCGCGTCGACATCTATAGGTCATTTTGCGCCGATGTTTGTTGAATCACTCGTTAAATTTTACAAAAAAATTCATATAGCTCACTTCTTACCTCTTACTTGTATGCGTTCTATCCTTCAAGGTATAAATTTGTATGCAATCCTATATGGAACAAATATATTCCGGACTTTATATGACTAATAAAAACACCCAAAACATAAATAGAAGACTACAAATTTCAAATATGTCCCTGCAGGGCGGTTGTTCCTTCCTATCCCCCCACCCCTCATTCAATTTGGTCTGGAATGATTTCGACTTTGAACTTCTCAGTTTTGTCCCGGATTTTCTTTTCTTGAAAATCGTCACCCTGAAGTAACATATAGCAACAAGTTGAGCTATTTTATCTCTATTCTATTATTACCAACATTTCACATGGATATGGAAATGGTATCCTTTTCTGAAAAAGGATGGTTGATTGTGACTCAAATCGAGTTATGACTGAAATCAACGTTCCAAAGATCACCCGACTACGGCTTGACTGTCTTTTTCATTGGTAGGCCCACTTATTGTTGCTAATTGCCAAATACCAGATCCTTAGAGCATTCGAATCGTATATGTTCACTTGCGGTCGCACAATATGGGCAATCCGAAATTAAAATTTTTATATAAACATAAGCTTCTCACATTTAGCAGCTAATTTTTTCATAAACTATGTGTGGAGTTTGTTTGTTTGTTTGTTTTTATTATTTAATGTTTTTCAAATAAACACAGAACATGAATACATTGAACATGAATACAGTAAGGAGGTATCATTATACTAACCATAGCGAATATATAATTATTATACATAACATATTGGTCTGAGATGGCTTGATTAGCTCACAATAATAATATCTGAAAGCAAATGCTTGAAAATATAATGATTATTTTAATTATGATATATTATATTGTATTATTGAAAAACAGAACCCATCTAAACCGAAGCCTGTGTGTGGGAAAGTCGGAAAAGTTAATTACATTTGAAAAAATAAATCCCAAGAGGGAATATGATTCTCAATATTGGTACATCGATTTGAAAACTGCGTAAATTGCATGTATTTAGATAGAGAGAAGTTGAATTTGAAATGTAAATTGTGATAGAAATTATTGTGGATGGTTAATGGTTCATTTCACGCAGACCATTGAAGTCTAGTAGTGCATATATTAGTGACAATAAGACAGTGGAGTTATTATCCAAAAGATAATTTAAAAAATCATGTCTAATGTCATTTAGCCAGCGAATTAATATGTGCTCGAATCAGAGGCGGCTCGTGCCTTTCAGTTGGATGGAGGCGAGTATTTTCAAAGGAGCACTATGAATATTTATTTCAATATTAGTGCATGAATGAATGTTAGGGTTTGAGGCGCGAACATACGAAAGAAATGTTGAAAATTGTTCTAAGTAGGTGTGTGTCCTCTCAAAAGATTAGAATGATTTGCCTCTCCAAAAAGTGAGGAGGTACTGCCTCTTTTGCCTACTCTATAAAACCACCACTGACTCGAATGAATTATAGTTTATTGATGAAGTTATGAGTTTAGGTGGATTAAAGACTTTTCGACCCAAGATATGCACCTTGCCTCCACTCTAGTTATCATTATTGAAATTTTCAACCGAACATCTTTTGCCGACCTAGTGTGTTGCACTTCATTGGACATGGTGATGCTATTTTTTTCGTTTTCAGAGGTGTGAAGTAGTAAAGCTTTAAGATAGAGTTTCTTAACACTGCATGCGTCAATTTGACTTCAATTTAAAACTTCATCAATGATGTAGCTTATAGGGCGTTTCAGTATTGTTTGTGAATATTGAGTGCGTATACACATTGTCATATAGTTCTAGTGCTTAAAATGTCAGTATATTTTCTTCAGGATGCATTTTAATGTAGCTTGATCGACCACTTCATGTAACTGACCGTAAAGTCCACGATATATATATATATATATATATATATATATATATATATATATATATATATATATATATATATATATATATATATATATATATATATATATATATATATATATATAAACATGTATGTATACGTATCCTATATGTATATCTATGTATATATCTATATATATATATATACACACACACATATATATATATATATATATATATATATATATATACCTGGGAGCTAGGTTATACTACTCCTTTACAATGTAGTATTTTCCTCTATTCACGTAATATTTTTATTTTTCCTTCTGATTCTATGGTTACCTGTGAATAGTGTCCGGTTGTGAGGGAGTGAAGTGATTTATAGAACCCGTATTGACTGACTTCGTTGAACCATTTGTTAATCTGCGTTGCGAAGTCTGGGGCCGGGCTGCTGTTGGTGGCCGTCGTCCATGTAGAGGCGATGTTCTGACCGACTGGGAACCGTGCTGAAAGAAACACATTCAAATATTATGAATGTGACTAGTTTATTTTCAATGTTGTGACTAGATCATTTTGTAGAGTACTTTTTTGAAAAGAATATCACAACCCTGAAACTAGATTTTCACGAATAATGACGATATGTATTTCCCTAATTTAAGAGAAAACTAGAAATCTCAATCTCAATTTGAGAAATTAATTATTTCTGTCCTCCAGAGACATCGCGACATGACGTCATGTCATGACGTAGACATTATACCTATTCTGTACAGAAATATAAACAGAGTCGAGTAATGTAACGTCACGAGTCAGTAAAATTGCATGCCAAGTCCTTGAGGACAAATGAATTGATTTTAATTTCTGAAATTGAGATGAAGATTTCTAGTTTTCTCTGAAATTAAGAAGTTAAATATCGTCTTTATTCGTTAGGAATCAAGTTTCAGGGTTGTGATGTCCTTTAAAGTTGCTCACTCCACCAACAGCTAGGTTATATGGGGGTTCGAATAAGTGGGTGATAATGAAAAGATGAAGTGATGATAGGTAAAAGGACGTTTACAAAAACCTACAAAAACGTCTTTCAAGTATAGATATATATAATTCACTTCCATTCAACAGTTTTTTCCCACTCTAATGGAGTATTATGAATATTCTATCTCACTTTTCTCAAAAGTGTTTCAACTCAACCCATATACCAATGCCATGAATTGTCTTGAATAGTTTCTTATTGATCGAGTACGACATTACGACATATACGACTCCGTGCAGAGAAGTATATTCTAAAAAACTGTCGATCCATAATTAACATTCTCAATATGCTATATTGCGTTATTTGTATTGTAACGGTACGCGGTGAGGTAAAATTCCTTGTCAAAAATATTGAATGTGACCAGGGGGGTCGGAACGTTTTGAAAGTTGGGAGGGGGGGGGGGGGGTAGCTCAACAATTGCGACCCGCGGAGGAAGGTAGTATGGGATGCCACATATTCAATAACATTCAAGTATTTTTCAGGACAGAGAAGGAAAAAATACTGAAAATACCAAGATGGGGGGGGGGGGATCTCAGTTTGGAAAAGAAAATGCCATATAAGAACAGCTGTTGGACAAAGGCCAGTTAAACACGAATTTCTGGAATTCATTAATTCTTTAGTGTGGTAAGGAAGCTAGGTTTTCTGAATGGCTGATCCAAGCAAATAAAACGCCAAATTAATCTATCATTCGATAACAATTAATGCTGTTTGAATTATAACATTTACTCCACCCATTAATGCATAAGTAAAATAGAATATGATTTATGCAATATTATTATTAATAGGATGTCACAAATGTGCGCCGATAGTGCCCCTTAAATTTGACGCCCGTGGCAAACACGCTCTTTGCCCACCCCTAGAAACGACCCTTATTGGAAGTTCCCTTTCTACATTTCACTTTATTGTCATCGTGACGACTGTTGGAATTTTGGAAATTTACACAAATTGTAATAAATAATTTACATCTGAAAGAAGCATAGGGTTGTTTGTTGATTTGTGCTAACTCATAAACTATGTACCAGAGCTGTCATTTCGAAACAGTACATCAAATTCCTTCAAATTACACCTTTTTTAACATGGTTCAACGTGTTTCAGATGAGATTTAGATGCAACAATCAATTTTCTCCTAGAATCTGAAGATGCCCATCTGATATTTGATTTTCTATGCAATGTGAAATATGAATCTATGTACGATTTTATCTATCTATATAGGCCTCTACATCTTTCCTTCCATCTCTTTCTTTTTTTTTCTTTCTTCCCTTCTCTCTTCCTTCTTTTTTTCGTCTTTTCTATTTCTCGTCTTTTCAAATTGTGTCTTGTAAGACCTTTTTCTCACCCCCCCTGCCCCCCGGTTCCGACGCCAGTGAATGTGACTCTTACATACAAGCGATCTTCCCATATTTGTTGTTATAAAATTTGACCATCATTAGCATTTTCGACAAATATTATCTGCACCTTCTGATGTAGGCCTATTATTAAATCTTCAATCTTGCACGGTTCACATTTTATTATCAATCATATCGGTGATATCACACTAGCGGGAACTTTTTGCCCTATGGTAACTGGGGACACCTTGATTCGCCAATAATCGATTAATCAACATTATTGTTAATCGTCAAACAGGGCATTAGATTTGTATGTATATAATCTGTATACCTATTGATCTCAGGCGGTATATGAATCACATCTGTCCGAAGCCCATGCACATGAATAAGCAATTACTTTATTCTTTCCATCTCCAACTTTTCTACTACATTATTTATTATAGAACGAAGTAGCGTGAACCATTTAAACTGTCGTCAAGTGACAATCTATCCCATTACCAAAAATGTGCCCATGACCTTCCATTCACACATATACTTGTACAAAGGCGTGGGCAGAACATCTCAAAATACGGCCAATTACTAAAAATTGAAAATACATTTTCTACCAAACGTGTATAATATATTCATGCAAAATATACACGATTAGGTGTTATCCCATTGTTATCCCGCACTAATGCCCACTTTATTCGTGGGAACATATAAAAAAATTCAGATCTGAAAACATAATTTCATAAGCTGACTGTCCATAATGATTTACATTTTATTTACTATTTTCAATTCAACGATAATCTTGTAACTCCTGCATTTGATGAAAATGAAAAAAAAAATGCCGCCCCGGTGGCTAAGTCAACTATCGCCACAGACAAATCGCTAGCGGTAGAACCTGAAGTCACCGTTGGGCGTGGGTTCGAGTCCCGCATAAGGCATGGGTTTTTGTAAACGTCCTTTCACGTATCATCACTTCATCGTTTCATTATCATCCGCTCATTCGTACCCCCGTATAACCTAGCTGTTGGTGACTTGGTGGGGTCGTTAAGCAACATGAAAAAAAACATAATTATATTTATATATAGATCTATGTTCAAATGACAGGGCTGATGAAACACCCCTAACGGAAATAAAGTAAAGAACGTACCTATAATCACAGGCCGATAATCGGTAAGAAAAACTTTTCACCCCACATTTAATTTTTAAATTTGAAAGCCTTGAAAGGAGTTAAAAAAGATTTTATAGATTTTCAAGAATTACGTTTGTGCAATAAATGTTTTTCTGCGATAATTATTGTAAAGATTTAATTTAGGACAACAAATTTAATGTACCCTTCCTTGCGGTGCATTAGTTACGGCCCGGGCCGTCTCGGTGCGTAACCTGTGTGTACGTCTATGCTTGTATCCACGAAAGATGACGCTTATCTACTGAAATAAAAACACAATATTATACCTATAGTAGGCCTACATCTCGGATTTTGTGTTGATTCAGGACGAGGTTTGTACCGTAAAAAACGCAATAACATCTTTCAAAACAGTTAAATCCCCAAAGTTGAAACGAGATTATATTAATTAACAACTTTGCATTCATTTATATATTCAGTCGACAATATTCTTCATTTGTGGATCACAAGTATATAGCTATGTATAACATCTCTTTCCTCTTCTCCATTTCATTGTACTGGATGGTTTAGTAGAAAAGTGTTCGTATTTTATTGATCGTTGTCGTTAAAAACTCACCAACATTTCTGGAACTGTCGTGCCCCATGACACATCGGTCTGCCCACCTCTGAGCGACCAGCGCGAGTTCCTCATCCCACACCTACACACACACACACACGCTCTTAATTGATTACGTGCCGCTGTGTATGGCATTAAGGGGTGAGAGGGGGGGGGGGCATGTTCTTTTGTTACAGTGACATCCAGTAGCGAATTGATAGGAGCTATAATGTAGCACAAGTGGAAATAAAAGTACAACAACAATCTAGTGCTTTTAAGAATATTTGATTATTTGTATCAATATAATCATTGTTACCTAATTAAGGCTATGTATTAAAGATAGGATCGTTTGGACGGGGCACCACAAGGGCGATTTTACCACCTTAAAGAATAATTAGTAATTAGGCAACTCATTTATCAACCAATAAATCTTAAAGTAATAATTTCAGGGATAGAAAACAATTCAAACATTTACATTGAGGAGAAAAAATATTCAATATTTTTATTAGCCTGTTCTTTTCTTTTCTTATTCTTGAATTCTTATTTTTTCTCCTTCTCTCCATGTTCTTTGTATTCACTACAATAGTGATACATTTTGTTCCGATTTTTTAAAAATCATTTCTCGAATAATGATAGATTCACTCTTTTAATTAATTACGCACCGCTGTGTATATATAGTTTTGGGAAATGTATTTTCTAGCATATGTATACATATTTATGCAAAACGTACATGGTTCCGTGCTATCCCAATTACTCACTTTATCAGTGGAATCATAAACAAAATTATGGTATGAAACCTGAATCATATATAGGCCCTATATATATATATATATATATATATATATATATATATATATATATATATATATATATATATAATATTTATAATATTTAAATTAATATTTTTTATTTGATTTTTACATCCTAATATAGCGCTATTTTTGAGTTTACAATATCTGAGTAATGAATTTATATTAACGTGTAGTAGGGCATATACAATGTGTAAACAATGAGATAAAATTGAAAATTGGATCGAATTGTATGTCAACTTACCATCTGAAGCATGTGGGTGGCTGCAGGCTGGCCGTGGACCCTTCCCTGAGCTACCGACTGGCGGAATTTGTTGTGAATCTCCAAGATGTGTTGTCGATCGTTACAAGATAGTCCACCACTTTCTAAAATCACAAGTATCTAATGCTATTCGATTCCACTGATGCACAACAATATACTCGAATATGTGAATTCGAATATTCAAATACTCGAATACACCAGGGTTGATTTCATAGTTATAAATAACCATAAAACTTGAACCAAACAAGATACAAAATTAACCCTTACATCACAAGATACAGACAACATTTTGTCTAAAACGCTAATGACTCAAATTTTATAATAACAATGGCGGAAAGATCACTTGTTTTTTTAAAACAGTATTACACTCGATTATTCGTCCATCGATTTTTACCTCACCGCGTACCATTAAAATATTTTCCGCATCTTAAGATGTAATTACTTATTTTGTATTTTGTACAGTTCAAGTTCTATGATCATTTATAGCTGTGCAATCTCCTGGCGGGAAATGTCTGTCCTATGGAGACTGGAGACTCCTTAACGAACCCACCAACAACTAGGTTATATTAGGCTTAGAATGAGGCGATGATAGTGGATCGTTGAAGTGATAGGTGAAGGAACGTTTAGAAATCCCATGCTACAGCGGGACTCGAACCCACGCCCGTCATGTTACAGATTTCTAAGCAGTGCCAAACGGACGGCTTGGAGTTCATAAATTGATATCTCTAATCTCTAGTTCTTTCTATATAGGCCTACTTGTAGTTCTATTGCCTTGAATCTATTGTCCACGCTAGATGATTAATGATGTATATTAGGAAAATAAGGAAAACTATAAGGGAAACTGTATGTACAAATGAAAAGCTAAGTATATAAAATACAATACAATACAAAGCTGAATTACTACCATCTGGGACATTCGGCATTTCTACTAGTTGACAATACCACTACTTGGGAATTACGTTGGGTATGGGTAGTAGTATTTTTACTTAGTAGAATACTTTTAGAATACATATTATTTATACTGATATAAATTCGATATAAACTAACTGACTTGGTCAACCTAAACTAACCTAAACTAAGTAATCTAACCAAACAAACATCCTAAACCAAATTAATCTGAACTAAAACCATAAAAAATACTTCTGGTACCGGTCCAACGAATCATTGGCTAAAGATATCTCTTAGTCCATTGACTAGTCCATTGGCTATTCGTCCATTGACTAGAGTATCTCTTCAGTAGGGTTACCAATCGATGTCGAATTTTTCTATCGATTTTCGATATCAACATTTCGATTCGATTACTTCAATTACTTCGATATCGAAAGTGAATTCGATATCGAGTAAATAAATAGCGGGCTGTCAGTCGTATGAGATGCATTCTGTATAGTTGTTGGTGTCAGTCACCTGGAAGTGTGAATGTCGACACAACGCAAAGGCAGATTATAACTACGCCTCGCAAAGAGATTACAGACGACTGAATGAACATGATTCAGACCCTAAAATATTTCGATAATTTTGATCGATATTCGATATCGAATGGAATCCCTAATATTTCGATATTTTCGATCGATTTTCGATATAGCACATTTCGGTATCGTTTACGTTCTCTTGATCGATTGGCAACACTACTCTTTAGTCAATGGACGAATAGCCTGCTCATATTGCATAAGAATCGAATAATCTACTTACTCAACATCGTCTTTCCCGCGCAAGTTTGGTACAGCGCCCCGTGATTGCCATGGATAAGTGTGATTGCCCAGAGCAGCGCGATTGTCGAGGTGGTCTTCTGCCACTGCCGAGTGAAATGGACCCAATGCGACATTCTGATGCTGACAACAGACAAGAGCATCATCATACACTCGCGACATGCTTATATAGGTTGGGGTAGTACGAGACAAGTCGACTTGATAGCCTATAGTGTTAATCACTGAGAGAGGAATGACATTTCTTAGAAATCACGTGTGTTATTCGTAATCCGAGAGACAAACCAAACCAAGGAACTTTCCATTAGCTAACTTAATTACTTTACTGGGATTTGCTTATACAATTTTACTATACCAACTAGTATTATATATAATATATATATATGTATCGGTCTGTACTTAGCTGAGTGGGCCCCATATATATATATATATATATATATATATATATATATATATATATATATATATACATACATATATATATATATATATATATATATATATATATATATATATATATATATATATATATATATATAAATATAAATATGTGTTTGTGTGTGTGTATTATGTATAAGAATGCGCATTGTACCTTGTTTTCCATGATAAAAGTTGTTTCTAATAAGTTTCCCAAATGCTCTATATAGTGTGATGACGGAAGGCTACAGTCAATGTAATCTAATTTTTGTATATATACTTTCCTCTGGATCTCCTGATGTAGCGAACAAGAATGACCTTTTAACAGATATTATATTATACGTCTGTTCATCGAGTTCCCAGATCGTCGCATTAAATCACTTCCTTTCCAACTTGTTTTATTCCTATGGTTCCATATGAATGTTCTTTTTTATCTACGCTATTACATTTTATATTTAACCATTTTTATGTTCGTGTAGTGCCCACACACCAGGTTTCATCAATGCTGTGGATTTCATAGGATGATAATATCAATACGCTGGTCAAACAGGTGGGCACCGTGTTAGATCATGGTGTATAATAAAGTTACGTCCAAACATAACATGCTATATGATAATATGTCAAGATTGAAATGAGGACAGGTTTTACGATAATAGTAAGTCATAGAAAAGATTAAAGTGAATGGTTTTTTTCCATAATAATATTATTGGCTTGTGGAACATAATTTCGAGTGAAAACAATGAATTAACGAAGACATAGGTGTTATACATAATTTTAAACTGACTTCAACCATTTGTTTATGGCTATGAAGGAAATCTGGCTTATTTGAATAAATAATTTCAAGGCCTCATTTATTGAACTTAATTTGTATATAGAGAAATACGCCGTTCAGTGATATATTATATTTAGCAGTATTTGGAGACTGAATCGCGAGTGTGTAATTGGATTGCTGTATTGAAATGCTATGAAGGAGCACTCTATTCTAGACGGTATGTGAAAACATTCTTACCTTGGTTATTTTATGGTTAGATAATGAACGAAGGAGTTACGTATTGCCAACTGATGTATTTTTTCTTAGTGGTGCTGGACGACTCCAGCCAGAGGCGGCGGAGCCCTAACATTATTGAGGGGTCAAGAATCAAGATTGATAAAGTTGTGATGGAAAATGATGCAGGGTGTGGGGCAGTAGGCCATATTGACGTGAATTTAAGGAGATTTTGGGAATAAGGGGATGGGGGGGCGCAAATGATTGATAATTGTGGGAGTCAGATATTCGATTTGTATAAGAATATAAACCAAGTTACAGAAATAATAAACTATGGTACCCATTATTATTTGTAGATCACTTGCAACAAGGAAAAATATTTGTTGGTGGTAACTCATTAAATTTTATTATATGTATATACATATACATATTCATATAATATACCGTACTTATCGAATTGTATTGATTCAATTTCGAGTAGGCTACTAAATTACACTTAATCAAATTATATAGGCCTACATTTGAATTATCGATTGTATTGAGGACCGTCAGTGGTTATAATTAGACCTATCACATGATTATTGAGGGGTCCGTCTGCCTTCCCACCTCACTCCCCGCTCTACCGACCATGACTCCAGCAACAGCTAGTTTATATGGGGGGTACGAATGAGCGGAAGATAATGAAACGAAAAACCCGGGACCCGGGATTCGAACCCATGTTCTTCTGATTTGAGATTCCGATTTCGAACTGACTTATAGCCCAAACGGATTGCTTCAATTTATTAATCGATACTTGTTTATTCTTCCTTTTTTTTAACAGCATCGAGTCTTGGTGTACAATTATTGTTTCCCAATTGAGGCAAAGGATGAATTAATAAGATCATTTTGAAGCGGCACCTCGTGGTAATTTTCAGACTCGGTCTTGTCACCACTGTTTTTTTTCTGAATGTTTATTTCAATGTTCCTCCATTCTACTGTAGCTTCGAAGGAATTTTCAGACTTTTTGGAATTCAAAAAGATTGAAAGCTCTGAATATAAGAAAGTTTTTTTAATAAAACCAATAAAAAATGGCGAATAATTTGAAAAGATGTATCTAAAACACATCTGGAAGTCACAAAAACTCTGTTTGACAGTTATTCGAGTTAGATGTAGGCCTATAGCAGCCCTCCTCTGTATTAACCACACAGTCAAATTCTTGTGTACCTTCAAAATTTCACAAAACTATTAATTAACTTTCCTTCATTTTCATTTGTAAATTTCACTTGGAGATCAAGTTGACATCATTGAAGTTAATACTGACCACCACAAGTAGCTCAGTACTAACGCGCTTGCTGCGTGTGACTTGGGAGATGAGGGGCATATTGGACCTCGGTTCGATCCCAGCCACCGTCCATCTTTACAGGGAGTTTTTGTTTCCCTCTATTGCCTAGACTAATGCCGGTATGGTTCGTGAATTATAGGCCACGACCGCTTCCTCCCCACTACTCTTTCCATTACCTCAGAACCGTCACCTTATCATCATCTCACTAATCATTCATCCGACCCACAAAATCTTATTTATCTTTACAGTACGTCGTCAAATCCTATTTTTTTTTTTTTTTTCAAAAAATCGTCGCACTTCAAAAATTTCAATACGTAGGCCTATGTACAGATAAAATTATCAAAATTTTGTAACCTATGGTTGCCATGGAATTCGAGCTGGTGTACTAAATCTCATCACCCATCAATAATTATTTTTCAATTTTCAGAATTAGTGCAACATTCAGGGGGAGGGCCACTTGAGGCTGACCTTTATTCGTTTTTGACTTTTCTGACTATCTTCGAAACATATTTAACATGTGTTAGCCTGTATTCCGACATAAGTAAGTAAATTGTGAGGGTGTCAAGGCATATACAGAGAGGGCATATACAGAGAGGGGGAGGGGGGTAAATTAGTGTGAGGGTAATTTCCTCCCTGTTCTCCCCTCCACCTCCTTCCTACGCTCCTGAAAAAGTATATTTTAAAAGTTCACTACAACATTGCTGATGTGTGTATACATATATTGTAGACAGTTGTATTGTTTCTATGCAGATTAAATGTGTGTAGAATATATTATTAATTACGTCACATAATTAAGTAGACCTCAATATACTTATGCGTTGGCAGAAACAATAGGCACAACTATGCAGTACGGGCTGCACTCTTTAATTGATGCAATATACAGAACGTTGGAGTACAACTGAAAATTATCATTTACTAAATCCGTAGTATACTTACACCCATAAAAGAAGAAGGTCTTCCACCAACTAAATAATTGTGAAAATGTCGGTAATTACATAATTATAATCTCGCTGAAACTTCAAGAATTTCGCGTTTTTGAAAGATGCATTTTTTTTCTTCTCGTAAAATTTGTCAAAAAACATGCCACGCTATGTAAACATACCGCAGCTGCACAAATGAAACGGTGGTAGACTATTTTTGTTGTTTATGTTGTGTTGATTTCATAAAGTCAAATAAAACTTAAACTACTGAATGTTGCACATCGTAATATTCACAACAACTATTGATTAAATAATATATCAAAGATTATAACCACATGTAAAGGAACCCACAGGGTGACATTGTTAGTGTCACCGTAACATATGAGCGATCGCAGCAACTCTCCGAATAAACATATTGTACAGTGAAACTGCTTCACACAATTCAGAGAAGTGTCTCCAAAAACACTGTCAATCCATAATAAACATTCACAATATGTTATGTGTTAATTGAATGTAAATGGTACGCGGTGAGTTAAAATTATCTGATGGCAAAAATATGGAGTGTTGCTGTTTAAATATTTTATTTTATTTTAATGTTGTTTAACGACCACGAATGACTGATTGAGCTGGTGATGAGATGATGAAGGGATGATAGGGGAAAGGACGTTTACAAAATCTCATGTCTTATGCGGGACTCGAAACCACACCCGACCTGACTTCAATTTCTACTACAGTGTGATGGTTGACTGAGCCACGGGGGCGGCTGAGTGTTACTGTTACATATACAAAAGATCTTTCCAATTTCCACCTTCGTTACTATATAATTTGATTCACTAGAATTTTCGACAAATATTGTCTGCATCTTGTGATGTATTTGTTAACTTTGTATCTTGCACGGTTCAAGTTCTATGATCATTTATATCTATGAAATCACCCTGGCGGGAATTTTCGGCCCTAAGGAGACTGGGGATGCCATAAGTGAAAGTTTCAGAAGTTCAAAAGTAAATTGGATTTTCAAAAGATACACATTCATTTTATTTGTCATAATATTTCGATCTTATAATTTAAGGAATGGTTTATCAACCTTGGATCAGTTGAAGTTCAGCTAAAAACTGTTAATCAGTTTTTTATACCAAGGCTATTGATTCACTAATCCTAGGTTTAACGATATTCCTCAGATCAGTACTAAAGTAAACCAGTATAAAATTAATAAGTCGAGTTGTTTATATAAACATGTACTGATGTTGAAGTCAAAACATTATTAATATTTCTTAAATGAATGCTTGTTTTTAGCAAGTGTATCCATCCATTTGTAAATCACTTACATTTTTTCTTCCAACTTTCAAGTTTCTTATGTGGCATTTCAATGATGTGGGGTTTATTAGGATTACGGGTATCAGATTATGACAGGATGGAATGAGACATGAGCTAGCGGTTGAATATATTAAGTAAGAGAGACAGGTAATTTACAAAGCGGTTCGACTATTCATAACATCATTTAACTAGCCGTGCCATTCTCATCTTGCACATTATTTCGTCGTGTAAATCCAATTAACTGGCTGCATGTACTATTGACGCATGTCAACCAGCTATAAGAGGAAAAAAAGATAAACACTTTCGTGTTGATAGATAAACTTGATGATGAACATATTCACTTGCTGTCATGTGACATGGGGTTTCTTGAAACTTAAATTTATTTAAACACTCTTTACACGATCAATTTTTATTGCAAGAAATAATTTCAACAAATGAATGGAATAATTTCAGTGGTGTAAAGGCGTTTGCAATCTCTGTGCGAAATTCTCATTTCAGTAGCTATACCCGTGAGCAACATGTCAGCGAGGTGAAAGATTGCAGTAAGATAGAACGTATTTTAACTTCGTGAAATTCTGGCGTGCAATTGAAAGATTTCTGTTCTCTTGTGTAGGCAACATAGAAAACGTGGGTATTTAACTTTTCTGCAATTAATTCCAAAAAAAATAATTTCAGGAATTAATTGATCGTGTAAAGTGGCTGTAGAATAAAATTTATGCATATTTTACCGCTGATATTTTCAAAGACTATACGTGAAGTTTAAATAAGTTCAAGTTTCAAGAAACCCCATGTCAAGTGATATCAAGTGAATATATTCATCACCAAGTTTATCTATCAACACAAAAGTGTTATCTTTTTTAAAAGTTCTATTCTGAAAAGTTCTATTTCGACTCTGAGGACATTAATATCGCTGGTATGCATCACAGGTCCATAGTATCATAATTTCTCAGTATTTGTTCATTATTATTCTCTATTTGTTATTACTCGTCATAATTAGTTGTTCTTGATTATTTCTTATCATTTATAATTCAAGTAATACTAATATTTATCAACAGTATGCTTTATTGCAATACTATTTCATCTACATTTATATACATTTTGTATCACATGTTTTGTTATTCTCTGTCATATGGCAACCTTTTATTCAGATGCAGACTTTTATTTTTATTAATAAAGATATAAAAAAGCGTTTTACTAGTTTCAGTGGTAAGATCACCTTTGAGGAGTCCCGGTCGAACGATCCTAACTTTCATCCATAGCCATTATTGAGGAACAATGATTTTGTATCAAGTTACGATATTGATAAGATAAAAAAATCGCATTGTATCAATAAATCGTATTCATGCATCTTATTGTGGTTTGATCGACCATTTTTATGTGACCGAGAGTGAATACACAAAAGTGTGTGTTACATTTCGTAAGAAAATTTAAAATTGTTAATAATATCATAAAACGTATCTGTTTACTTCATTGACGCAGATATTTAATATGTACAGCATTTGTTTGACAAAGCAATAGAGATAAAGGAAAATGAGAAAATTAGTTTATATTAAAAAAAATGGACTAATATAATCTATTGTTAGTATAAATGTTTCGACAAAAAAGTATAAATAACGTGACTGAGTTGTAGTTGGATGATTGATTTATATGCTGAAATAGTAAATGGAACTATAATGAAATAATATCAATTAAGTATAGTCGAAAAGCGGAAGAACGTGTCATTGGAGTAAATTGAATGCAATTGAACCGATTTGTTCAAAAGATATTATCGTCTTACACGTGTTATGATACTATATATTATAAACTATTAGATTTGTTTTCAGACACAACCACGCTGTAGGCGATTATTACAGCTTGCACTAAAATAATTGTGTTCTACAAAAGCATACAATTCATAAAACGTTATGACTTGAAGCAAGATGAAAAACGTTTGAATCAACTTGGATCAAACAGGATTTCGTAAGCTGATAATGATATTAAAACATAATGTTATAGACATATTTAACTGATTATTTATTTTCATTTTTTGCCCAAGGTGAATTTGTATTATATTTATTCCAGATGAACAATGTAGATTTAAAAATGTAAATCATGTGGAGAGCCAACATTTTCTAAAAATTAAGATACTAATGCGGTTAGGCTTGCACAAGAAGTATGACATAGCCGTCCCCCGTGGCTCATTCACTTAGGGCAATGTTTTAGTAAATGAAGTCAAGTCAACCATGGTTTCAGGTCCCTTTCAAGGCATGGGTTGTTGTTAACGTCATGCATCTTTCATCCGATCATCCGTACCCCCAATTATCCTAGCTGTTTATGGGGGCGTCAAGCCAATAATAATAATTTTAATATTAATAAATCTCCATAAAACTTGAGTTAAAACCATGATTTAAATGTAAACCCAATTTAAAACCATGATGTATTCATAAATTATAATTGTATAGCTATGTACACTTGTGGTCACATAAAGCAGTCGATCGAGCCACATTAAAATGCATTCTGAAGAAAATATATTCACATTATACGCACTGAAACAGAAGACAATGCGCATACTTAATATACTCACTTCACGTACTGTCTGGGAAAAAATAAGTAGTAACATATTTTTAATTATATATTTTTTTTAATGTCGAAAAAAAACATTCATACACGACCACTAGTGTGCATGTATGTAGTGTACTTACGGCGTAATAACGATGAACTGTGACAGACCGCTCTTGCCCGTTCTAGTAACTAGATGACAATCACTCGCGATGTGCTTAGCGCTACACATTCACTATCTCTGTCTATCTCCCATCTGGATGGTTGGTCTTGTTTTCTACTACCTTCGAATTCAAACAAACTTCTCAAGATGTGCTAGCATTGACCTAGTATTATCTTCACACAGTTTACCGGTAACTCTTTCAAAGACAATCGTGAAGATGGTCAAATCAAAAGAAAAATGTCCCTTTCTTTTTTATAGCTATATACCATTGGTTGAAGCGGAGTCTATAGGCAACTGCGAAATATCATGGTTGCCGTACATTCCGAACATAGTTGTTGATATATTTTATTATCCAGTATTATTTTATATTTATCTTTCATTAATTATTTTCACATCAGATCAAGTATTTTGAATCTTGAATACTTTTTTAAAGGACATCACAACATTGGAACTAGATTTCGAATTCAATGAATGATGACAATATTTATCTCCGTACTTCTAGAGAAACGTATAAACCACCATCCAATTTTAGAGATTGAAGTTGATTTTGTGTCCTCCAGTGAACATGAGGCATGACATAGACATTACCGATTCTGTTTAGGAAATTGAACAGAATCGAGTAATGTCTACGTCACTACTCAGAAGAAGGGCCGGGTCCTGGAGGACAAATAAATTGATAAGATTTTTGAAATTGATGTGATGATTTCCAGCGTTGTCTGAAATTGAGAAAATAAATATGGTAATTATTCGTTGAAATCTAGTTCCAGGCTTTGATGTCCTTTAACTTCGGCGAAGAAGTATGGCCAGATCGAAACATTGCAGTCCTAGTGTCAAAGTGCACATTTACAACAAATTCATAGTCTCCATTCAAATCAATATGGTAAAATGCGTAACACCTGACCAAGTATAGAAATCAATATTGATATGTCATTTATAAAATATTGTAGTATTGAAATATAATCCCACTCACCTACTTATTTGATATGTATTCCAGAATGTTATTACGACCCTTATCAGATATTGAATGATCATAATGTGAATGCTGGACAGGCTTCTGGTGAATTATAATATTCCTACTTATATGAATACATTTGGTTAAATACGTTTTTAATACTATATTTACCATCTAGATGTATTATCCAAGACATTCATTGATATATATATATATATATATATATATATATATATATATATATATATATATATATATATATATATATAGGGTTTAACGACGCACTGTTATGATAACTGAGATCTAATGGCGTCGGATGGATGATTAATGAGATGATGGGATGATGAGATGAAGGTTCTTGGGCAATGAGAAGGATAGTGGGAAGGAAGCGGTCATGGCCGACTTATTGTAGGAACCATCCCGGCATTAGCGTAGACTACAGAGGGAAACCATGAAAAACCTCTGTAAAGATGGTCGGCGGCGGGGATCGAACTGGGTTCGGAATTCCCCTCGCCTCCCAGATCACATGAAGCGAGCGCATTAACCACTGCGCTGCATGTGCCGGTTTTCATTGATACATTTTACATCATTTATTCAATTGTACATTTTCATAGCATTTCTATCCCTACAATTTAATAATATCCTGTCTTCCTTTTATGGTATCCTATATGCATTTCTATAACATCCTACAGACTCTTAGGTGGTTTCTAATGCGCTCTAACGCTTCTAATTTCCCATCTCAGCGTTTATGCCATAGTTGCTGTCTTCATTCTGTGAATTCACGGCATCCAGCCTTAATTATAATCCTTATGTATACAATCACCTCTGAAGTTTAGTTGTAATTGATATTTTTGGTATATATTCTAAATTTAGGATGATGTATTTTAGGTTAGTACTTAGTAATCATCGTGTGGTCATCTACTCGTCACTCGATTTATAAAACAGATTCATATTTTCTTCATCACCTCCATTCATTATGAATTATAAAAATATACGCAGCTATAATGAATGTTTGACAACATTTAATTCGTTCTTGAACACTGTGGATTTTGACTGCTTGTCGTCATGTTATTATATTCATGTATTTACTCACTCTCGCAATAATTGTTATCGATTAGAAACAGTATAATTTTGATAAATATATAAAAAAAGTAAAAATGAAAATGAATAATTATGTATATTTGGTAACGAGACTGTCTCAATCTTAAAACAACGGAGAGGTGCCACTTTTAAACGGTCTTACCAACTCATCCTTAGCATTAAATTGAAATGTCAAGATTTCGATTAATAATAAAAAATATCCAGCAACTGAGTAGGCCTATACACTTATTTTCAAGTCGAATAACTTATTGTAGAGAAACTGCTTCACACTATTCAGAGAAGTATCTGATATCGGGAAATATAAATAACATCACCACACTTGGCGTACATATCACCACCGCTCTATATGAAAGGAATATTAATTATTTGTTCATTTTATTATGAGAAATGTGTTTTTTAAATTCAAATCAATCCACATTTCGAATTACGGTCTAGTCATTTTCGGTAAAC
Organism: Brachyptera putata; assembly: GCA_907164805.1. Taxonomy (NCBI): domain Eukaryota; kingdom Metazoa; phylum Arthropoda; class Insecta; order Plecoptera; family Taeniopterygidae; genus Brachyptera; species Brachyptera putata. The sequence goes on along the minus strand of OU015463.1, from coordinate 16,861,405 downwards.
ATGTTTTATGATGATGATTATTGTTTGCTTAAACGTTTACAAAAACTCATGCTTCAAACCCACACCCGAGCTGACTTCCTGACTGACACTTTAAGGTACGGGCTCTAGAATTGAAATATTATTTTCATCAGCTGAAATTATAATTGCTCTTTATTCATAATATTTTTATCGTTACTACGACATTATTTCATAGCGAAATTTTAATAATATCATAGTCAAAATATTGCGTATTAAAAATCCAATTATAGCAAAAGAAAGTTCAAATGTTTGATCTCTCTTGTCTGCCTATCTATTCTATACTCTTTGGTTATCCGCTCTTACTTTCAAGCTTTTCGTTCGTCCGTTTGAGACATGAATAAAGAATTATACGTGCTCATTATATAAGATATTTTTTGTTTCATACATAAAAGATGAGTACTCTTAGTGCTTTTCTATTACATGAAATCTTTGCTACGTTTATCCAATTAGTGCTATTTCCAGAGGTTTATTTCTTATAATGAAATTCGTATGATATTTAGAAAGATTAATATTCTGATTTATTAGCAACAATGTTTCATTCCTCTGTCAATTTCAGACTATAACCTTTTCCGCAATAGCCGTCGGCCATGGCCAATTAAATTATGAACTAATTTCAAAGGTTAAAAATGGCATTGATGATATTTGACGGACCATCTCATCGCAGTGCATCCATATAAACCTTGCTAGTTAGGTACTCGTACTTTGTTTTTCCTAATTAATTAATTAATTTCTTATTTTGGCCATGGTCATCGTGAAGTAAAACTTGAGACTATAAATTATTCACTGATCTTAAAGTATTTCCATCAACTTCTCATTCAAATGTATTGCTACATGTGTAATAATCGAGGGAGTTGAGACCTATCCACAAATGTCTCATATCTCCTATACACCATATCCTATATTACTTTATCTCAGAGTACAAAACACAGATACACAAAACAACAACAACAGCAGCAGCAGACACAACAGAACAGCCAGTCAGACACAACTGAGTGGAACATGCCACTTCAATAAACTTCTTCCATTTAAAATATAATTTATTAATAGAAAGCGCAAACCCGACTGACCTAAAATCGACCGACTGTACTGAAACAAACTGTACTAGAAACGAACTCTCCTAAAAACCATCTTACCTTAACTTTTGTTTCTTGAGCAACCTGTACAGAAGTGAAATTGGGGAGTTTGGCTTCTCCTCTTCAAATATTGTTACCCACAATTAAATGTTGATTTTTGGTACAGTCAATTTTTAGGACAGTTGGTTTTTAGGACAGTAGCATCTTAGGACACTTGGTGTTCACATTACCTAATATATTCTAGTAGACTTCGGATGTATAATTCAACATTTATTTGTGAATTGTTTCAGCATAAATAGGCATATGGTTGATGATATTTTCCATGCTAATTAAAATATTTGTTCAATTGTTCATAATTTGGGCCGTGATTTGCGATGAAATAGCGTCGACACGAGGGTCGATAAGGCAGTAACATAATTTCTGAGAGTTATTATCTCACTCGAAAATGAAAATGAAACAATGGTCAATCTCTCTATACACAGTAATTTTTGAATATTCATATGCATACAAAAGTATTGTTGAAATTTCATCAAAATCTGTCAAGAAATACGTTTAAAAAATAATAAATACTTGGAAAAAAGAGTATAAAATGACATTACTTGCGGTTTTCAAAAGTAACTTCCGGTTAAAACATACAAAAGGCACATTTCCATATGAGTCCACATAGCCCCTGAAAAAATCGTACAGTTCGTTTGGCTTGTAGCCGATTTCTTAAGAGTGAAGACGAAAGGAGGAGGAAAAAGAGAAGAAAACGGGCGGTAAAAGTACCATGGTCTATCTTCCAAACGTTCGGTCCGATATAGCTCGAAATTTAAATATCGTGTCTTGTATGGCGCCTCAATATGTTAAAACAAACTCGAATTATCCAAGTTTATTAGTTTTGGAGATACAGTATGCTCAAAACTGCCTGGAAGTACATCGTGTAAACAGTGTAGCATGTATAGCTGGCTTCGCGCGGGACTTGGCTCCCGTCGAACTACCGCTCAACTAGATTCGTCTATAATCCGCTCATTTGTACCAGATACATACCTGGCTGTTGCTGAAGTCGTTAGGCAAACAATAAATCTCATTATGAACTTCATTCATCTATCATCCGCTCATACGTACCCCCAAATGCCCATCTGTTTTGTGAGGTCATTTAACAATGATCACAAACATCCAAGACTTCAGGCGACCTGCTGGTCAGCAGTCAGTTGCATCTAACTGACCAGGGACGTCGGAACCAGTGGGGGGAAGAGGGGGCGCTTGCTTCCCCTGAGACCTGGGAGGGGGAGGGTCAGGAGTAGCTTTTCGCCCTGCTAAAATAGCCAGTTCTTACACACGTGTCAATTCATAAAAATATATTCAATGTAAATTTATTAGAATATATATATATTCAATTCAATTTGTATATGGATCTTTTGGTATATAACAATTATTACATCATTTTAGAAACTTTCAGTTTTGTCATCGGAGGTGTGTGTGTGGGGGTGGTAATGGTAGTCCGCACATGATACCTTGTGACCATACTTTTGATTGAACTCAACCTACGAACAAAGGCATTGAAGGGCCATGACGTCGTATAACCAATCTATGGTATAACATTACACGTTACTGTGGTGCTATATTTTCTGAAGTCAGTTCAAGCGAGCATGTTTTAAAATACACTTGGAAGTGGGAAAATACAAAATAACTATAGGCAAATGCAGAATAAGCGATGTAAGATGAGCGATATATATATATATATATATATATATATATATATATATATATATATATATATATATATATATATATAAAGAATATTCGAGAACTCTACACACCTTGACGCAAATAAAATATACTTCATTCGGTTATTATCAAATCTAGGGAGCCGTGAATCTATCCCTGTAACATTTTTCTGCTATTATTTCTATCTATCCGTAGAATAAAGACATTTTACATTATTTTTTTATTACATTATTTTCTTCAAAACGGCTGGTCCGAATTGCAAACAATTTTTCAATAATGTGTATCCTTTTCGTGTTTCCATTTGTGAAAAATTTGAATTATATTGGAGAGATTTTATTTTTCAATTTTTCCGCCCAGCCTAATCTTATGGGGTTTTTAGAAACTTTGAGATGATGTTTCTCAAAAATGGTCCAACCGATTTGCCCAAAAACCGTACAGTTCTGAGTTGGATGAGTTTACATATACAGAAAAAGTTTCATGTCGATCGGTCAAATTCTGCGACCTGTGCAGTGTTTACAAAGAAAACACACACAGACAAGCTTCATATGAGTAGGATGGAAATATTCGCTAACGCTCATCTAATAAATATTAACGTGCCAGATCAATCAATGGTCAACTCGACGAGTCTACAACTCGTCACTTGTAGTTCTGCTTTTATTATCAGGAAATCAGAATATCTGTACATGATGTTCGATTGAGAGTTCTACATATATTAGCGGAAAATACTCTACCATTTTACGTTTATTTAAAGTTCAAAATTTCCTACAAGTCGAAGTAGAGCTCTCACGGTTCTGAGGATTCTTTCACTTATGTTGTAAATTTCACATGTTCACATGTGTCTTGGGGCTAATTTTAAATTTGACTTGAAAACAAATTATTGCTCGTTCACCTTTAAGTCAGTTAAGTTTATTAATAAGAATTTTAGCTTCAGGCTTTCCTAAATTGGCTTGTTTCTATCTTTTAACTCGTGCTCTTTTTAAGGCTTTATTATTTATATGTGCTGGGAGTATTATTTATAATGTAAATGGTGCTAAGGATGATTGGATGCTTGAAAAATATTCTACTTTCCTTATCTGATTCTTATTTATTCTGAATAGTATGATATGTACGCCTACTAAATGAAATAACAATAGAGTTCATAACGTTCGATGATACTGACATCTAATATTGAAAGTTGAGTCCGTCGGATAGCTGATTTTTTTGTCCTCCCACACCCCCTTCTTCCAATACTCCACTCTTTTCCATTTATATTTCTGCTCCCCCCCCCCCCCCCCTTCCCTAAAAAAATTGACTTCCGACGCCTCTGTAACTGACAGTGATTTCCGGACTTCCTTGAGGATTTCTGTATAACGCATCCCAAGTACGTCTTGAGAAAACGTATAATTTTTTATTACAACTTTGACATTCCGGACGGTGAGGCGACCATCCTGACCTATTATCTCTTCACCACGCTCACTTGCATATCTGCATAATATGGATGGAGATTCAAGATTTCTTAATATACAAATTTAGGCCGTTTTCGCCTCTTCTCGACCTCGAAAAAACAGCACCTCCATTTTTCATCTTCGTTAGTCTCAATTAGTCCTTATAGTGTGCTTAATATATTGTAGCACATTGTATTATATACAAAAATGGAAACACTATACAGTATGAATCAAATATATATATATATATATATATATATATATATATATATATATATATATATATATATATATATACTAATAATAATAATATACTTTATTATTCGAGACCTAACATAGGTCTATGAAGCATGTTCGAATAGCAGTACATTGATTTGGCTATTTGTTGAGTTAACGATCACATATACTCTTGCATTCTGTGTGTGAGTACATGGTCTTCCTGGGCGTAGGCAAGTTAACTTGTCAATGCATTTGTCTTTCCCATCATTCTTTATTAACAGTATAGTATTCGATTTAACCTCGTCGTTGGTGGGCATTTAGACTTTCATAGGAGTGCTGTAAGAATAGTTCGAAATGATGAAATTTAAACACTGAGAATTTATTAGCATGACTTTTATATTGGTCATATTAATTTACTCGGGTCTAAATAATTGTTTGTGTTAATTGAATTGGATAAATGTTATGCAAACGAAAACTTACGTGACCTTATATATAAATTTATTATTGAACCAATTAATTGTCGTTGATTTCAAAACCGTACATCAGGATTAAAAATATAAACGCCAGGTAGAATGTATAATGAGACAATCTGTCACATAGGCAATTTGGATGTGATGATGATGATTATTATTATTATTGTTTACTTAACGACCCCACCAACAGCTAGGTTATGCATGGGATCTAATGAGCAGGTGATAGTGAAACTATAAAATGATATTAACGAATGGACGTTAACCCATGCCGTATGGATATAGTGCAATATATTGATTTTATATATATACAATTTGTTAGTATCGAAATAATGGTTTCGTTTTATAATCTAGTAGCGTTCCATAATATATCGATTTTAGTTTTATAATTTCATTCTATTCTTTTTCGGGTTTCTAATTATTTATGATGTTCATCTGCAATAATATTGTAACACAGTCATTTCGATTCATGCAAAATCCATGTAAAAAATGGACAAAAATAGTGTCTCATAATTGTTTACTGCATATATGTGTGAATAATTCGGAACTTTTCAATTTTTGATATTTAATTAAGAGTAATTTTGATGTTGTGTAGCAAGTAATTAAATTAATTGTCAAACTTCATCATTTCCAACACAACTTTAAATCATTGTAAAACATGAGTCACAAAGAATCGGTATCCTTCCAAAAACAATATAACTTGGTAAAGAATTTCAATTCATAGAGTACAACAAATACATTCAAACTAATTGATCTCTTGAGGATATCTTATAAAATGCAAAAAGAAAATCCTTCTGGTTTCACAAGAGAGAGAGGAACACGTTCGCAATATCGATTAGTGTTTATGTTTTGGCTATCTATTCTATCCATAGCGCCACTTTCGATTACTTCTGTTATCAGTGTACTTAAATATGCTCAAGATCCCTCAACTGGTGTGCATTTGATGATCACTGTCTCAATTAAAGTATTCTGAAAACTGAGATAATTTCAAACATTGCTTAGACCGAACCCACCAACAGCTAAATTATTTCACGGTACGATGATCGAATAGATACAAAATACATACATGATTAAAAAAGATTAAGAAAATCCATGCCTTCAGAGGGACAAGTCTCTAATCCTTCCTAAGATGAAGACATAGCTCTTGGTGAAGTCTTTTAAAATAAATAATTCTATAACTGATTGATTATAATGAATCGTTAGCCTAACACAATATCTATTTTTCAAGTCTGAGACGCAAGCCACGCCCATAAGGTTACCTATAGATTTCTCATCTATGTAGCACCGAACCGGGCGGCCAGGCGCGGTGAGCGTGGGGAGGGTGGGGGGGGGGACATATTTTTTACGAAGATAATTTCCCATAAATATATTCATAGTAGATCCTCTAGAGTGTTACTCATCAATGCTACAACCTTACTCCGGTTGGAAATGAAGCCTTATACCTGTTCTAGATTCTTGTTACGGCTGAGGTCAGGTCTGCAGTATAATGATATGAAGATGGCCTCGAATACACGCGATCTGTCGACAGGGAAAGGACATTAGACAAGCCCATTGTTAGAAAAAAATCGTCCTTTAAGTTTTACCGCCCGCTTATCAACAGGCCGTCAGACGCTGTATTGGTGAGGCGAGGTGTAACAGCAGGCTCTCACTCAATGTGTGACCTGCGTCGCGTCATAGTCGAAAGATATACTTCAAGACATGTCACGCAATGTTGAAATAAAATTCTCCTCACTTTCATCCCCTGTACTCCATTATCACTGACTTCTAACCCCCCAACACATACAGTACATACAGTAATCACCCATAGAGCTAGTCCTTAGTCCGCAATCCGCATATTCAGTGGTATAGGTAGTCATCAATTCATTCAATTGCAGACGTAGGAGAGGGGAGTGGAGTGTCTTGATAATATATCTTTCGTATATTGTCGCGTCTCATCAAGCCTGGTCAACATGCGTAGTGAATATGACGTTATGTCGATTTGAACAAATCTGAAAATATAGGCCTTTCCCATCATCCCAATAATGTTTCAAAAAATTGAAGAGAGATGGAGGTTTCGATAGACCTTCTCCACAATACCACACCACAAGCGCACAGGTGGTTCAAGCCTTCAAGTTCTAATTAGATACAATGTGCGCCTTTCACTTCACGTCATCCATACATCTACCTACAGCCTCCCTTGTTTGACCACTCACCCCTAATGCCTGAACCACTCGAGTACCGTCCCAGCATCTCTCCTACCGGTGACGACGCTTATTGCTGGCCCAGAAGACCAAATAGACCCAATAGACTCACCTACCTTTATGCGAGGTGGAGAACGAAGATAACTGAACGCGATACCATGTCTTGTCTTCGAGATTTCAGTGACAAAGTGTGTGAAAAGAGTGTTGCGGGCGGTGCACGTAGATGGTGAGGCTGTCTTGACAAGGAGGAGGATTGATGGGCGAGAGTAAGTGAGACACCAGTTTAATTGGGTTAATGCCGATGGTTATTGAAGAACTGTATAATAATGTATAATTATGCTCACCCGTTACCTGGCTGCATTTCAAGATTAAAGTACAAATGCCGATGAAGACGCCACCGTCGTGCCCCCCCCCCCCCCCCCCCCTTCGTCCTTCCAATTCCTTGAGGAAATTGCATCGGGGACCTTTATTAAATAGACAACAAAGTATCGCATGAATTTCAATTGTAGTTAATTTATCATGAGCAATAGTATATAATTTAAATAGTTTACTTTCATAATTCTACAAATAAGAGTGTAACATTATTAATAACGTATCCCTTATTGTTACCGCCCCCGGCCACCCCGTTGTGATGATCACAATTCAACACAAATCCTAGTTCTTTATATACAGAATAGTATTGAAGGATTGTATCGACTGGAGAGATGACAATGGTGCCGTTTGACCGTCTCCCTTCATTACTAGCCCTAGACATCTCCACTGGTTCTCAAGAGAGATTTCACGAAATCTTGCCTGACTAAGAAGAATTGTACTAACGGTACTAACTGCACTTATGACGGGACTGTCCTAGAATTCGACTGTCCTAAAAACCAACTATCCTAAAAATCAACTAAGTTATACGAAAGAACAAATGACCATGACTTCTACTTCTTTGAGCAACCTGTACACAAGTTGAAATGGAAAGTTTGGCTCCTTCCCCTTCAGAAATTTCATTTGACACAAACCTTACTCACATAACCTGAATTCGAATTTGACAGCTGTACTGGTTGCTCAAGAAGTAGAAATTTAGGACGGTTGGTTCTGTATTGCTTCAAGTTCAGTTGGGTTTTAGTATATATTTGGTTATTAGTATACAGTTGAACGGTTTGTAGTACAGTTGGTCGATTTTTAGTACATTTTCAGTTTACTTACAACACAGACAGTAGAGGCACTGCTTTGAATCTGAAGCCGGACGGACGTGGTTTCGAGTCCCGCGGTATTCATGGGTTTGTCTAATCTTCCTATCATCCATCATTCAACTTAATATCAATTTATAATGATTATTTTTAATTTACTTCATTTTTTTTTTTTAATTTACTTAATTTAATTCGCTCTTCTTCTTACTAACAAAACAAGAGAAAAATTAAGTAAAACAACACAAAGAGTAGGCCTATACAAAAGTTTAGGAAATATTTGTAAAAATTACCATTGTAAAATCAAAAATATAAGGAAAGATAAACGTCAAGCCCACGTAAGAACTAAATCTTGTTTGTGGGCAGTACCGGTGAAAGTTGATATTGGCGTAACTATAACAAAAATGAATTTATTTATTTTACTGCCCTTGATTTCCCAAGTGATGATTAATGAAGAAATTTAAACATACAATTATAACGTCATCGTTTCATTATCATCCACTCATTCGCACCCCTTTTATAACCTAGCTGTTGGTGAAGTAATATTTAAAATGTCTTGTTGAGAAGGCAGAAATATAGATGTAGAAATGTAAATGTAAAACTGTAGTTGTTGACTATATTGGATAGATACCAATGTTATTTGAAGGGGGACCTACCCACGGCGTAATATTTTCAGTGTCAACAAAACATGTAACCGAGCGTAGTGGCTTCCCTTTTGAAGATATTGTACTGAAACTTCTTCACACCATTGAGAGAGGTATCTTCTAAAACGATGTCGATCCATAATGAACATTCACATTAGTAGAGGCCTACGCGTGATTCGTATGTAACGGCAAGCACACTGTGGTAAAAATCGACGGCAAAAATATCGAATGTTGCTGTTACATACAACTGATCTTTCCACTTTTGTTACTAAGAAATTTGAGTCATTAGCATATTCGACAAATATTATCTGCAGCTTATGATGTACTTGTTAATTTTGTATTTTGAATTGTTGAAAATTTTCAATTATTTATACCTGTGAAATCACCCTAGCGGAAACTGTGACGCCCTAATCAGAATATATACATTTTTTAAATATAGCAATCTTGATATATACGATGTATTTCCCAATGAAGGCTATGGATGAATTAATAAGACTTTTTAGAAGCGGTGACAAGACTGCTGTTACCAAATATGAATAATTATTTTAAACCATTTTAAATTGAGAACAATAAACTTTGACACAAAATCTGCCCTGTCTACGATCACACTTCTTCGTCGCAGATGAAAGTCATTCAGTTACCAAAAATCAAAGTGTAAATTACATTATTATACTCAATTGGAGGGCTATTTATGCTGCTCAATGGGTGACCAAAACTTCGAAAAACTACGCTTCATCTCCCAACATTGGGAACTATAAAAGCCGAAGCAATGATTCAGCTGTCAATATCTGATCTGGCTAAAGAATTTTGCCATACCACTTTTCGATTCTTTTCTTTCTTTTTGTTTTTTGTTCGACTCACCACCGATCAAACGGCTCAGACCGATCATCATTAATCTTTGTATAGTGCAATATGACCTCATATTTAAACCATTACATTCAATGCAACAGCTTTTCTTCTATACACTTCTGAACCCTGCACTAAAACTTCACAACAGTAGATATCAGTTTCGCGAAAATTAAATCTTCGAAAGTTTAATTTGAATAATCTATTTACATTGTGCTCGGCGTCGCACTGTGCTGTTGATGACTAGGATCTATTGGCGTTGGTGAATGATGAATGAGATGATAAGAAGATGAGATAGAAGGTTATTTTATTAGGTCAATCTGGATTGGGTATAGGAGTCCGTCGTGGCATGTTGTCAAGGTGATATCCTGGTATTTACAATGACAGAAGGAAACCACATTAAAACCTCTACCAGAATGGTCGACCATGGCGGGAATCGAACCTCGGTCTCATCAATGACGGTTCAGCGTATTAGACACTGGTCCACCCGTTTCAAGTCCAAATATTGAAATGTTTTTCCTAAATATTCAATTTTTCGTGAATAGCAGTTAGTAATCAGTAATCACTCATTTTAATCACGTTTGTATCTTTTGAGTATTTTCAATAGCATATGATACAATCTCAACTATAAGATCTAATCTTACCTAAGATCTAATCCCGTATGTAATTTTATAGACGTACGAATATGTTTAGAGAAAAAACTATGGTCATAGACAGAGCAGTCGTGGTCAATTCAAAATAATCCAGCGATAATTATTTATTAGATGACAAGACACCTCGAAGTCAGCAATCTAGAGGTGCCGCTTCCAAACGGTCCTATACTAATTCATCCTACGCCTTATTTGGAAAACAATGACTGTATATCAAGATTCCGATGTTGATAAAAAAAATCTCATGTACCCAATGAGTGATGTTGTTTATTTCAAAAATAATAATTTTTATGTCTTGCTTGCTTATCTAACAGGTCACATGTATTTCATCTTTTTTTACAGCAATTCGCAAGCAAGGCAAGGGGAAAACTTGAGAAATGCAGCTCGTTTGGCTATAGGCACATAACAACTGCTACAACTGCTTCAACAAAGCACGGCCAGAGTGCACGCATGCGCAGGCAGACAAGATGTTTTGGTGGGGCGTAGAAGGGGTGGGTGGGGGGGGGGGCGAGATGGTGTCCTAGGTCGGGTCAAAAGGTGACCTAGCCCTGGGTCATGGCCATTTACCGTAGTACGACGATAATGTTCAAAACCCCCTCCTTATACTGGTTGGAGTAGAGGCATAGTAAGCATGTGTAGTAAAAATGAGTATGCTCTCATTGCGCTGTCGCACTGATAAATTACAGAATATCACGAAAAAAAAAAATTATATATATATATATATATTTAATTTTGTAGCATTAATCGATAAGTGAGAGAATGCTATTTGATATCGTCACCAGTAACATGCGTACCTATGTGCATGTTCTTAACTTTTCAGTAATCAACAGTGATTTTACAGCTAATACACCATCACTTAAAATTCAAAATTATCTGATTTTTTATTGTGGTCAAGGTTTATTGGGTCCTAAGAGAATCAGCAATAAGTAAATATTATTTGGAAGCCTGCAAGTGCTCACTTCCAATAATGTTGAACATAATTTTCTTTTTTCTTTATTTAGGCCTATATTGGGTTGAGCGACGGACTTTAATGGTAATTAAGATCTATAAGCGTCGGATGAATGATAAATGAGACAGTGGGATGATGGAAGATTTCTCAAGTGATGGGAAGGATTGTGGGATGGAAGCTGTCGTGACCTATATTGTAGGAGCCATCCCGGCATTAGTCTAGACCACAGAGGAAAAACACGAAAAACACCTGTACAATAATGGACGTGGGCGGGGATCGGACCAACACTCGATATTCCTCCCACCTCCCGGATCACAAAAAGCGAGTGCGTTAGCAACTGAGCTATATGTGACGGTGATTTTCTCTCTAAAGTATATGTAGCTATTACCATTTTTTGGTACTTTTCGTTATCTTGAAGTCACATGTTGTTCGTGCAATTAAATGCTGTAGATATAAATTCACTTTTGATCAATAGTTTCGTGAGCAAGAAGAAGAGTGAATCTCGCCGAGCCGTCGCTTGAGCCGGACCGCTGGACCAAATATGGCGATCGCATTTCTATTTTTCTTACCTTTCTAACCTTTATCTGACCACAACTGTAGGCCTACGTGTGTTGGAAATTTTAAAATTAAACGGTTCAGCCGTCTTTTAAATTAACCATGTTTTTTTCATAGTGAATAAATGAAAAATGATAAAAATCTATAAATTTAGACTTGAACAAATTTCAGTACGTCAGTATCGATCACCTGACTATAATTTGTTTCTATATTATCATCAACGTTGAAACTTGATACAGTCATTCTTCTTCAATTAAGGCTATGGATGATATTGGGATCGTTTGGACGGGGCACCACTAGGGCGAACTTACCGCCACATTCAAATTATTTTATATACAAAACAATGAACTTTGATTTTTATCATTCCCTCCCCGTATCATCATTCCATCAATCACTCATCCGGTGACAATCATAATGATAATCTTTATTGTCAGTTATATGATTTTAGATGTTAAAATATTTGACATGTCATTATTTTCATTTTTTATTATGATCTTGGTTATCATCACAGTGCGTCGTTAAACCCAATATACATTTAAAACAAAATAACATCGCAGAAATACAATATATATAACTGTGATATTTGTGTTATTTGTTGATGGTAGACGTTGTATGTTGGATATTCATGATTCTTTCATGAATACAAGCTATAAAAGGATACAATTTAAGGTTACAGATATAAAGGATGAGAATAAGAGAACAGAAAAGAGAGTTTTGACGAAAATATTTTTTTTTTTATAAATTTTTTATTTTGAAGTATTGTTTTATATACTTGTTTATATGGTCACAATTTTGCGATATTCAGCGGATACGCCGAAAACACCGTAAACTCAGGCATAGCAGGAGTGGGAGGCGAACTCCCGCGTTTTGTTGCAGCTTCATTTTACAATGTTTTAATTACATCTCACATCGAAATACACGATAAGCTGTTTTTTTTTAAATTAAAATCTTTCATTTCAGCAGTCTACAAGTCCCAGTTGAAAGTGATAGTCTTGTTGGTTTTAACTCGCTGATGAATATATATACTGAGTGGAAATGAAAAGCACGCTATTTTGAAAAAGATATTTTTTTTCAATATGAAATTCGTATTTTTTCACCAAGTACCGAATTAAGGTTTTAACAAAGTAAAATCGTTCATAGCTCTTCAATTGAATACACATCTTAAATTGATTTCTCATATTTTAATAACTATGTTCTGAAACATATAGGCATAAATAATATTTATGATTTCAATTGAGGTGTGCTAAATTTAAATGTATTTCTGAAAATAGCTATACATGTTAAGGCTGATATTTAGTGTTTTGTATGCAATGGTCGTTTATCAAATCAGGTCCGTGTATTTCTCATAGTAACAATTTCAAATAAGTTATTGATCAATGTACATACATATTTAATGATCAATTGCGTGACAGCTTCTTCACATCGTGTAGAAAACCCTACAAGAATCTATCACCTTCCACGGGCACAAGATTTACGTTTCCTGATATGCGTAACACAATATTTGTTTCAAAACGGTAGAAAACTTACCCATCACATTTAATACGGACATTTTATAGCCACACATTTTCACTGTATGGCTACAGTCCCTGGAATATTGTTGTGCAAAAGTTGAAAAATATTTTACATTTCTCGTCTACAACGTCGCGTAAAAATTATTCTATAATATATTATTATTCTATATACTTTTTTTACTCTATTATTAGTTACTAACTTTAAGACAGTACGAGTAGATCTACATGTGAATGCCGCAGATTCTATGGGTGAGCCAAACGCATAACGTGTGCGATATTCACAGTGAACCTTACAATGAGACGGGTGGCTCAGACGCTAGCGCACTGAACCGGTATTCAGGAGACCGGGGCTTGACTCCCGACATGGTCGTCCATCCTGACTGAGGCGCATCATAGTTCACCTCAGTCGTTGAAGTGAATACTGGGATGGTTCCTTAATATTAGGCCACGACCGTCTCCTTCCCATCATTCCCATCAATTCAACAGACTGAAAGAGGGCTGTTCACTAAACAGATTAGCCCTACACTGGTCTATAAACCACAATTAAATGATGATAATGAATAATAACGATGATAATAATAATTATGATACAAATATATATATATATATATATATATATATATATATATATATATAAATATGTTATTAATAATAAAGATAGAATGAATAATAATAATACTAATAATGGAAATAACAATTGAAATAACAATTAAAATAATAATAATAATAATAATAATCGTAATCGTAAACAATCATAATCATGATAATAATCATCATAATAATAATCCTAATAATAGTAATCACAATAATAATAATAATCATTATCATAATCATAATAAGTAAGCATTATACACACAACTTGAAATATACATTTTACATCACTATTTTCTTTTGATACAGGTATGAGAAAATTCCACTGGAAAAGCAAACCTGTATAATCCTCGTTTTTTCCATATCCCCTCATTTCATTTGCTGCATCCAGTTTTGTACGTGCAAGTCTTTTGCCATCACCAATTGCTCTAGGCCTACTTGTACCGACTCACGCAACTGTTCGACTGTGACAAGCAATAACGATTGGGTGACACTGATTTTCCTCACCAACATGAAAAAACATAAAGTATCATTATTGTGTTTTCCTTACTATGTGCAAATACATAACAATATATAATATGTAACATCAAGTCAAACAAAAGGACATTGACTTTGAGTAAACCATTTGATCATATTCTAACAAGAATTCTATTTTTTTTTTCATAACAATGAAACCATTCACAGCCTATAGTATCTTGGCAACATTAGCACAATATTTATTGTTCATACAACAAAAATACCTGTACCAAAAGAAGCGCCATAGTTTCAACATTTTGTTGTAAGCAACACACAGTATACGTACGAATAATATTGTTTCAACACCCATTTTTTGTCATAAATGATTATCATCTAGCTATTATTAGGCCTACTTCTATTTGGTATCACTAATTCCACTAATCTATTAGTAAATATTGACTTTTCGACTCAGCATTGATTTTCTATTCGTACCCGAAGTTTTGTTTAAGAAGTGCCCAGGTATAGTATCAAGTAACTTTATTACTGGTGATATGGTGACGTGTTCAGTTACCTCTGTCTCCTTTTTATAGCAACCACTATCTTCAATTAGAAATAAACTAATACAAATAACTGAACTGAAATTGAATCCAGTTTGATGATTATCAATTATATTTCTACTTGAGATTCCCGTATTGCGGTCAGCATAGCTATGCATGCCGAAACCGAATCTTATGATTCCGCTTTTCAAATAGAGAGGAAAATGTTTTAGTATAATAAAATTATATTTTCCATATCTCTTTCATTGAACTTGTAGGCTTAGTTGTAATTGATCCTTGAATTTAAAAGTAAACTATGATAATGTACCAACAATGGGTTCATAAAAGCATATTACTTGAAAATTCGTTAAAACTAGATCTATATATTCAATAATAAATGAATGAACCAATCCCAATCATGATATTAAAAAGTCTCAACACAAAAAAGGACTCATTGCAAATGTGAAATGAACGTGAATATTTGCTACTTATTGATGGAGGTTAGATTTCTAAATCGGAACCAAAATTTCAAACATTATAAGAAATCATCTTCCAAGAGGATTACTTATCTTATAAATGATTTGTTATTTCTCACATTTTAGTCTTAATTGGGAAACAATGAATGCATATCAAGAATTCGATGTTGTTAAAATAAATCTTACATTGCTCAAAGAGAGAAAAATCACTTCTTGTGTTAACGAGTGTATATAATATAGAAATGTAAATAAAGAAATCAACAAAAATATTGAATAAATCATTAAATATCCATATTTTTGAAAAAGTCATGATGATTACTAATGCTACCAACAACATCTCGATGTTGATCTATAATATATAGTTTCAAAAAGCAATTTTGAGTGTGATTTCCGTGCTGATTGTCCGTCTTAAATGAAAAAATAGTAACGCATACTTTTCATTTTTCTATGATGTGATAAGCCATTTTCTTAGCTGGACAAAACTTGTGTCACTCTTGAACAATTATGATACTTGAGTACATTTGACATCACCTTTCTTATTATAATAATAATTATCATTAACAACAATGTTTTGTACATACTTGACACTTAAACACATAGTGCAACTAATTTACATTGTTTTATACTATATATACGTATAAATATAAACATATATATATATATATATATATATATATATATATATATATATATATATATATATATATATATATATATATATATATATATATATATATATATATATATATATATATATATATATATATATATATATATATATATATATATATATATTCTTAATTTTCTAGTCTATCGTGTGGCCTAGAACATTGTTCATCAATGCCGTGTACAGCGATTCTGTGAACATACAGAAGCATTCAGTGATGCAAATCCTGCTATGAAAACGAAACAGAGCTTATGAACACAATTACAGCAGTGTCGTTTATATAATACATATAATACAATAGGCCTGACAACAAATTGATATGTTTTCGTTACGTCTCCATATCACGGAGATCTAATTAAGCATCGATAAATATATTTTACTATTTAGCCTTATCCTTACAGTATAGTGTACAGAATAAAATAGATTTCAGGCATTTTTTACATAGGCAAATACTCATGTGTCTCTATATATAATATATAATATGTGTGCGTTTTCTAGTAGGATGGAAGGCTTGTATCGCCATTCTGTCCTTTAACAACAATACTATGGACTACAGTTAATCATACTTTTTTATAGTGTCATCTTGCTCATGATCTAATATAATAGTATAAGCGTACCATTTGATAATATCATATATCAGCTTCAGCCTGCACAGAGACTGTGTGGGTGCAGTGTAGCAAGACTATGGTCCGTTTATTTCCACATCAATTGAAGGATTTCAGGTTATTGTAGTCCACAATAATCGATGAATGGCATCTTAATTGCCATTGGTGTATGCGAATGAAAGAGTTTCAGCACCATTCTGCTGAATCACTGAACGGCCCCATTTAGGGCTCATTCTCGACCTAGTGGAAGTACATGGACCATGGAATCACTTGCCCCATACAAGTAACATCAACAAGGGAGCATATTCTTAAGCGAATTGTACTAATCTTGATATGGATCGATTGACATACAATTATTTTCACGATTTTCACGTTTCCCACATTTCATCTTGTTTCTACGTAAGTGATTACCTAGTTGCAAGCAAATAGGCCTATAGTTTGTATTAATGCTAGTTCAATATGTCGGTTTGATGGGTTTGAACTGCATTTCATTGGGGATGGAAAAGTGAAAGAAGGATTCCGTTTCTTTGTAAATATAAGCTCTAATCTCGACGTGTTCCTCAGGTTACGCGGGCGACATTATTACTCATTACCCAACCACAATAAAGGGACAGTTACAGCGATATGTACAGGGACAGTAATCAATTGTTAAGAGCGATCAACACCCATTAACTGGAAATAAAAACAATTCAGTAAAGTCGTCTAATAAACACAACACTTTCTTTGTGTTTATACATGATAAGATAGGACGGCGATTTACCTTCTTCAATTAACAATTATATTATACCTACACCATCAAAGTTGTAATGATTTAAGTCATCTCAATGATGATAATAAGGGCTCGGAATAGCGAGATATGTATATGATCTATGAAGAGACATTTTCATATGATTGTTGATTGTGGATGCCTGAATTTGTCTACTCTACCAGTGAGCAACTACAGTTAACATTGTGTGATATGCTGGGATATATTCTTATCTTACGTTTATGATATGTTAGTTTTGTATATAGTAAGGTGAGTACTATATAATTATGTAATGTATATATGTATAGCATATATATATATATATATATATATATATATATATATATATATATATATATATATATATATATATATATATATATACATATATATATATATATATATATATATATATATATATATATATATATATATATATATATATATATATATATGGATGTGTGTGTGTATGTTTCTTTGTGTAAATTCTCATATGCTATTTTGATATTTATAGACATATTTTCATATTCATACCTCTGTTTTCTGTAAAAGATTTCATTTCCCTGACGATCCAATTCGGTTTTACAATAAACATATGTTAATCAATATCTATCAATATTTATTTACTCTGAAAACATCACAACCGAGTGACGAATTACACGTCCAAACTTATAAAATTCTTCTCGCTGCTACCTTGCACAATTTACCAAATCACCCATATGTTGGCCTTATTTGATTCTATCTTGTTTTCCTTCGTCCCTTTTCTTTGCTTGTTCTCAAGAGTAAATTATGATCCATTTTGACTAGGGTTATGACTTATGTCTCTCCGAAACTGTGCTTGTGTTTGTAATGCATTTTTGCCAAGAGAATGATCAATTTCTTTCTTCCTAACCAATGCTTGATGTTCTTTTGTTGTAGAATCATTGATAGGTCGAAGGATAGTAGTGACTAGTGAGTGAGAAGAAAATGTTTTTTGAATATAAGTATTCACATGGTCATGATTCAATTATATTGCTTTTCAGTGGAAATAGGTATTGAGAGATTTCGTTTACCATTTTCGTATATTATATAATAATTGTATTTGAGATTGTGGACCAAATTTGAAACGTTAGTGAAATGAAACGCTTTCCAGAAAACACAAGTGACATATCAATATAAATATATATATATATATATATATATATATATATATATATATATATATATATATATATATATATACATATTAATACACACACACACATATGCTCATATATATATATATATATATATATATATATATATATATATATATATATATATAATGCCAATATACCTAATGATATGTTAACATTAATAAAATATCTTCGTACTTTAAAAAATATCATATAGTAGATAGGCAAAATAATACGCCTTTCCAAATTGCATCATTATACTAGTAAACACATTCTAACACTACACAGCAATACGTTTCTATACCCTATTCATAGGTTAGACTTTTTACTGCGTAATGAAGAACAGAAACAATATTGCATTATTCATTTACCCAGTCTACAAATTTCCTTCAACGTGAGTATATATAGTAGAATTGCTCGTAAATCAAACGTCATTTCCTTGCATCTAAATCAAATGCAATCAACATGTACAATTGAGCTAGTAATAGTTTACTTCTTATGCACATAGTTTACGGATTAGTTGTACAATTTGTTTATCTAAATGAACACTCAATATGTCCAGCATTTGAAGTTGTACATTCAATTTATAAATCTAAAAGATATGGTTCTAGTAGAATCAAGATATATATGGTGCCAAAAATAGAGTGATGTATAGGTATATTCTTCGAAGAGCCTGATTCAGTAATATTCATTAATACTGGAGGTACACTGCAGTCGGGTTCAAAATCTGAAACAGATCCAATGTTATGTCTTAGCACTGTTATTGACGGATAAGCAGCTTGATTGAAGGTACTCCACAACAGTTTGAATGACAGTTTTTGTTTTAGCTCAGGTCTTGGTCTTTGTCCTGATTCAATTTCGTCAGTTCACGACTGTCTTAATGCTAGTTTTGGTTTCAAGCTCGTCATAAGAATTCAACTTGAGCTCATTTCGTTGGGCTCAAGATAAGATGTATCAAGACGAACCAATGAGATTATTAACACATTTCGAATTGATCTTGAATGACGGCTGTGACGACTAAGTTAACACACTCTGATGGAAGATTCTCAGTTGCAAACAGAGACGGCTGTTGTCCTAAGAGTGTTACCCCTAAGACTAAGACAAAGGATAGAATACTGTTCAAAAATCAAAACTGCTGTGAATTTACCTTGGTAGTATATGAAATACTAATTAGATTATTTTATTATGATTGTATTTATAATTGTCTATACTATAAGGAAGAATCAATTTCGCTGGTTCACTGAACAAAATGGTTCTGGTTTGTGTTTACTGTTTCAATTGGTTAATTAACTTCAGTTGACAAGATAAATCCAAGCATCCCAGAATTGTCCCATCAATTCTCTATATGCTGGATTTTTTTTGATACTATTTATATTTCAAGGATGTAACTGGGAATCATTCCAGTATCCACTGAGGCTACCACTGACTGAGGAAAACCACGATACATCTTATCAGGATGATCGGCCATGGTGGGAATCGAACTCAGCTCTCCTGAATGAACGGTTAGCGTTCTATCGGCTGATCCCTACGACTTGGTCATTTACATCGTGTGGAGTTTCAGATCATAAACAATACAGTAAATATTTATTTCATGTCATCCTTGAAGCCATATCAAAACAAATAATCTTGATCCAGAACGACAACAATTTGTGTTCAAGGATAGATGTGCACTTGGGGGAGGGGGAGGAGTCTTGAGATTTAAATCATTTTAATTAGGAAAATGCTACGCGAGATGTACGTACACTCGCGGTCATATAAAGTGATGGATCAAGACATATTAAAATGTATACTTAAAAAAAAATTACTGACATTGTAGAGCTTGAACCAAAGGGAAAATCCTTTGTCTGTTCGTCTGATACCTGTCGAATCCTATTCAGTCAGGTTGAAAAAATAACTTTCATTTTTAACTCAATCGAAACCAACCTAAATCTTTTTCAACATTTTCATGATACAAAATTGTGTAATTTTTCAATTTTTAATTCTGTATATTTACTTAGTTGATTGATATTGTCATGAAAATATTAAAAAATGATAATGTTATCAATTTCAATTCAATACCTAATCTTTATATCATTTGTATATATATATATATATATATATATATATATATATATATATATATATATATATTTATATATGTATATATATATATATATATATATATATATATATATATATATATATATATATATATATATATATATATATATAATGACGTCTGTGACGAAGGTATACATACAATTTATATGTGCCATGTTTATTCGTGATAGACCTCAGAATTGTATTTTGTAATATCACATTTGTTAGATTTTCATTACGGTATATTCCCAAATGTCGACCCTATAGTTATGTATCTGAGCTGCCTGTTGAAAAAAGACGATGAAGTGAGGACTAACTCACCGCTGCCGTTCCTACTCAGCCGCGGCAGGAAGTCGTTCCAGAAAGCGCATGAGGTGGCCCTAGGTCCTTTACCGGTCCCACTCTTCTCGGCATTGAAGATGAAATACTGGGGTTGATCTTTCGAATAGATCGGCCATTCCACTTCATCCGGCACCGGTTTCCTGCAAACAATTGATCAATGAAACTTGTGATAGATATCATTAAATATAGACGCAGATATCGAACAGGTAAATATATTATTAGCATTTGATAGCTTGTAAAAATGAAATTGTTTGTCTTGGTGAAGAACGTGTCTAATTCTTGAAGAACATCTCAACCCTGAAACTAGATTTTTTCTAATAATTACGATATTTAATCTCTCATTTTAGAGAAAATTAGAATTATCATCATATCAATTTCAGAATTGATAATGTATTTATTTGTCCTTCAGGACTCCAGGACTCAGGCCCTTTCACTGAGTAATGACGTACAATTAATTTACATTACTCGATTCTTTTTTTTTATAACGAATTAGACTAGTAAAGTCTACGTCATTTCGAAGACAAACATTAATAATTACAATTTCTGAAATTGAGATGATGATTTCTAGTTTTCTCTTAATTTAGGAAAATGAATATCATCATTATCCATCAAAATCTAGTTTCAGGATTGTGATATTCTTCAATGTTTATAATATATTTATTTGTTTTTGATTCGTCTGTATCAAGGCAGAGCGTAAACCTCAAGTAAAAGTCCGTTTCTGTCTTCCTGATACCTATCGAATCATATGTAATATCACATGGTTGACCGGTTAATTCTGGTAAGGTAGGACGTCTACTTTTGGTTAACGCTTACCAGAATTGCTCATATTTGGAAAAGCTGCTCTGAGATAAATCTGTCACAATGCACAGGTACATCCATACTGTTGGGTAGGCACACTCACAGCCTAACATTTCCAGTGTCAACATAACATATGAACGATCGCAGTTACTTTCCGAATGAACTCATTGTGGAGACGTATTGTCTGTATTTTGTTTGTATTGTCGATATACGATTAGATTTAGAGACACATCTACATATTTTGCAAGGACAGAATGCTTAAAGGTGCAGCGAGTTTATCTACAACTACCCGAGATTTAATAATTATTCCATTAAAGCAGTCCGCTTTCATCTCTTGTGGACAGAATATATCAACAACTCACTCCCGATGAGTACACTAATCCCATTATAAAACTTGCATAGAGGTTAGATTAAAATAGAGCGATCAACTCTCATTGCTTATTAACAAGTTAATTAAATATATCCCAATTAATATAATGGCAGCGATATTATTTATCAACGCATCTATTACGGGTTTTTAAGGGGAACCTATACTCACATAGTATGACATTTTCAGTGTCAACGTGATATATAAACGATCGTAGTAGCTTTCTGTTGGGACATATTGTAGTAAAACTGCTTCATACTATTCAGAGAAGTATCTTGTGAAATACTGTCGATCCATAATGAACATGTACAATATACTACATGTTATTTCGTATGTAACGGTAAGCGGTAAGGTAGAATCCACGGGAGAGATATCAAGTGTTTCTGTTACACACAAAGTGATCTTTCTACCTTTTGTTATTATAAAATTTGAGTCACTGGCATTTTCGAGAAGTATTATCTGCACCTTTTGATCTATTTGATAAGTTGGTATCATACTCTATTGAAGTTGTATGACCTTTTATATGTGTTGAATCACCCTATAGCCGGAATCCTTCTTCTATTTCAATTAATTTTTATTTCCATCATTATCTTTAACAGTTCCGTGCTTGAATTTCGTGTTTACATAGACAGTAGAGTACCAAGACAGTCCACTCTTATGATAGAATAAAAAAAACTACACACCTCCATTCCCTGCACCTACTCCCGCAATTATAGTACCTACTCGGACCACTGAAGGAGCGGCCCCGCTTGCTGCTCGCACAGCAGCACAATCCAGTACGCATGTAGCACTTTCTAGCTGTCTGCAGAGGTACTACAGAGGGTAAAACTGGTATATAGGCTACAGTAGGCCTACATCGCGACTGATTTTCAAAATTTTCTTCTCATATTGGTGTTCTCTAGTACATCTTGGCAAGATCTGTTGAGTGAAGTCACCTCACATTGCCACTTGTTATTATTCATTAGTTTAAAACACCCTTGAATATGATGGATTAAGCATGAAGGTAGGCCCCTGAAGATCATTCGTTTTTGGTCAAAGTGCATCAAACCACTTTTAATGGGTCGCTAAAAAAAACTCACCCATAACCCTTTGCTAAAAAACTTTATAAGTAGGCGTATGATTTAAAAAATATGAATAAACAACAAATGCAATTGGTTGCATGCGCTATATGACAATATTATCCTACATGGTGCTGGATAGTGAGGGATTAAAAAAGAGCGGTGATAAGTAGGGAGGGTATAGGAACGTGGGTGATCAGTTTTATTCTAACATTGCGAGACATGCCTTGAAATATATATATATATATATATATATATATATATATATATATATATATATATATATATGTATATAAATATATATAGGCCTATATATATATATATATATATATATATATATATATATATATATAAATATATTTGGGATTTGGGATGTTATAGTCATGTCATAAAAGGTACGCCTCGACCGGGACTCGAGTAGTGGGACAGCACCTGACCGGTAATCAAAAGGTCCTGGTTCGAGTCCCGTACGAGGCATATCTCTAATGACATGACTATAACATCCCAAATATCTCGATTTGGATCTATCCAAGAAGTCTTATAGTCTTTGGTGTTTACTTACCCGGTAAGTGCAAATCGGGAATATGCTTGCATCATTCGTAGGCTGAGATCTCGTTCCTTGTCGTTATATGTGATCGACATGTTCAATGGATGCCCGAAGACATACTCGATCTCGTCACCATGCATCACTCCCATCCACTTACCCCACAGATTGGTGCTTGTGCGCTGAAAAATACAAAGTTCGAAAATATGGGTGACGATGACACATTTTTTCTCAACGGCTAGATTATTAGTGGGTATGAACCAAGGTTGGGTATGAACGAGCGGTTTTAAATGAATGATTATTTTTGAAAATCATCCTTGTGGTGCCCTCTCCACACGATCTCACCTTACATACGTAGAGGAATAACAATAATTATTGAGGAATAATTGAGGAATAATAATTTTGTATCAAGTTTCGATGTTGTTTAAATAAAAGAATGTTTCCACCTTTGTAATCATAAAATTTGGGTTATCAGCATTTTTGACAAATATTGCCCGTATCTTGTGATCTATTTGTTCATTTTATATATTGCACTGTAAAAGTTTTATGATCATTTGTATATCTGTGAAATCACCAAGGTGGGAACTTCTTTTCGTATAGAGACTGGGGATGCCCGATATTTGATTGATGTTATAGCATTATAGGGTTATATTTGGTAAGGTTGATTTTCTGTAATATTGTACTATATAGAAACCACACGGTTTGTCTGAAATAAACGGTGAAGGGCAGATGTTTTATAATCCCGTGTGTCGAAAGGTAAACATCGAGAGATTAACATTTGGTTTCTGCGGTCTGATATAAAAAAATTAACCCTCTCCTTAACCCCATGCCCGAAACACCATTTGCATACTAAACAGTTACTTTATCTATATTTATTCTCGAACAAAGTGCTTTATGTATTCAATAAAAAAAAATACTCGCTGCCTGGAGGGCGAGAATTTTTCTGCAAGTCGGTATATAAATGGGACCCAAAAAACGTCCCATTCCGTCGAAAGTTGAAGTTGGCTCTACTTGAACGGGGAAAAATCGTTCCCTTCCACGATATTCTCTCTTGCACGTGATTGGCTGAACGTTGTCGCGACCGATGTTTCTGGACAGCGCGTGAAAAAATCGTTATATGGGTACCTAGCTTAACGAGAGACGCGTGAGTAAACGGACGCCTGGTCGTAAAACAACGAAATGACGACTCGTAAACACAAACACCTAATACGATATCAAGTGAATAAGTAGTTGATTATAGCCACTCGTTGATAGAATGTGATACAGAGGATAGAAGTGAGTAGATTTTGGTACTTTTAGTAAGCGGTCTTTAATTGGTAACTCACTTTGATATATCTGAAATTAAAATATATGGAATAATGAATCAATTTCGAATGAAAGTATGAGGACCTATCACAGGTAACGCAGAGACGGCTCAGGCTGTACCTAATGCATCAAAAGGAAGGACACACTGAATATTGCTTACTGAATTCTGCTATTTCTTTTATAGACTTGGTGTTTTACTATTTCTTGCAAGAGAATCACCCTAGAAAACACTGAATTTCTCATATTTTCCTGCGGCGCTAAATACGGTACATAGGCCTACATGGGCCTGTAAGGCAATTGCAATGCATCAAATGAAATGGCAAAGTTTAGACTGTTTATTTATTTATTTTTACCTGAGAGCCCGTTTGCCAACTGTCAATTGAGCAATAATCAGTTAATTATTGATCAAGGTACGACAATAACATGCTTAACGAAAGGTGATAGCAAGTATAAATTCGCTTGTTAATGTCTAATCCGGCCACTAATTGATCGTCAGTTGTTCTTCAACTGAATATTGAATTATTTCGCACGTAATACACCGTGGAGAGTGACTAAAGTATATGGTATACCATTTTTGGATGAGCTGAAAAAACTCAATTTCACCGTAGACCTACTCAAAAATTACGAACATTTTTTGTTTTCATTTTTTTTTTGGTTTACTCTTCACACGTCAAACGAAACTAAAAATTCAGTTGAAACCTGGCATCCTCAAGTGTCATCACCTAATTCGATACTCATAGATTTGAGGCGCAATTGGTTGCACCACTTCTGAGAAAACCCGCTCAAAGTTTTTCAAAACTTCAGAAGAACAATAAGGAGGAAAAAATTCGTAAAAAAGATTCCCTTCGAATGAATTCAAATTCTACGGAAGTTTCATATCAAAATGATACATAGACATTTTTCCGAAGTTTCATATCGAATCGGCCGTTTTGAGATTTTTTATTTACATCAATCAAAGCTATTAAGAAACACACTAGATATTTAAGCAACCAGTATAACCAATTGAACTTCAAAACCATTAGAATGAGTAATGAATAAAACAGGAAGGCAGTGGCATGAGTGTTTCGAGCTAAAGCTGCATCAGCTTTCCAATACATATTATTATCACTGTTTGCTTAACGACCCCACCAACAGCTATAGGTTATACAGGGGTACGAATGAGCAGATGATTATGAAACTATGAAGTGATGATAAGTGAAAGGACGTTTACAAAAACCCATGCCTTATGCGGGACCCGAGCCCACGCCCAACAGTGACTTCAGTTTCTGAAGCGGTGCCTCAGCTGACTGAGCTACCGACTACAGAGGGCGACTGTATATGCCTATATTGCTTATCCAACAACGCATATGTTGCGTTTTCAAGTAATTCTAATTTTAAAACAACTCGCTCAGTTTCACGAGACAATGATGATAATTCTCCAGGACATTTGTACCCTGTGTGGCCCACGAACACTTTGATAATTAATCAATTGACCCTATTGATGTGAAGGTTGTGCATCACTGAACTATAGAGAACCTATAGTTTTGTTTTGACTTTTTCGAGTTGATATATTTGAAATGGCAGACTTGTATTGAGAGAAGGGTGTATGATATCGATTGTTCCTCGGTCGATAGCCTATCAAGGAAACCAGGTGGTCTCGCGGAGAGAGAGTAGAGGAGACAGAACGTCCTGTTAGTTTACAAACAATGCAACCAACTGATTAATCCAACTTTCGTATCTCATTCCGTATCGTAATATAAAGCTGATATCATTCAAATTCAATGACATTTATCACTGATGTTATTGAGAGTACATCGCGGCATTAAACCCAATATAAAAAATATATTCATATATATATATATATATATATATATATATATATATATATATATATATATATATATAACTTATATATACATCGAAGTCGTCAAATACAATCATCGTTTCTCAATGAAGGCGAAAGACCGTTTAGAAGTGGCACCTCTATATTGTTTTAACACTTCGTGGCCGTTTTGTCACCAAATAATAAAATGAATGAATGAATGAATGCATGAATGAAATATTGTATAGTCTATAGCTCGAGCCGAAAATAAAAGTTCCTTTTTTTTATCTGGCTAAAACAGTCAACCTTGCGATATTGCACATGATTGAACAGGTATAGGCCTATATACGACAAACAGAAAACGAACATTTACTTCTGATTCGACCTCAACAATCAAGTTTTCAATATTATCATCTTTTCCCAAACGTATGTTAACTTAAACATGATGTGTCTTGAGCTATACTGTCTAGAAGAGACATAGAGTGCTAACCAAACACACTGATTAATTCAATTCCGTTTATGAAAATTCAATATCGTAACAGAAGCTTGTCATCATTATAAACTTTAGTATCCAGACGTTAATAACTATCTCATACAACACTGTGCACTCGACATAAAAATCCTTCGTTAATTAAATATTGCCATTGTATCGTACACCTTGAACTCATTCATAGTTGTTGTATAACATGAACTATATCGGTTCATATATAGTTTGTATGACTGTAATACAGTTTAATTAAACGTTATACTTTGTTTTGAATGTAATGCCTGATATTTCGATTATCGTATTATTGTGTGTTGAAGAAATTGTCAATAAATCTACATAGCGTTAGAAGTCAGATGTTTATAGAGATGTTTGGAAATTGAAACATTTTTTTCTCTTGTAATTAATAAGTCTGCAGGCAATGCCTACACTTTGTATAGGCCCTAATCTCAGTTGTGATTAAAAATGGTTATATGTGTATTCGTCTTTGTGATTTTTCAGAATTAAACATGAATATGTGTATTGTTTTTCTTTTTTTGTGTTTTGTTTTTTATTGTGTATTCAACTTGTTTTTCTTCTTTATGTATCTTTATTTATTGTACATTGTTACTAATCATTACGTTGTATGGAAAACTCTCTAAATGGATATGTAATGTGGAATAAAATGAGAATAAAATGAATAAATAAAAAAAATGTATATATAGGCATATATAGGACTATATATATATTTATATAAATATAAATATGTATATTTCGATTATGATTAGATAGAATAGATGAAGCTATTTGTAATATAATTCAAGTCATCTTGATTTTGGGGAAGGTTTGAATGCTCCGTAATCAATCTATTCAATTTTTCCTCTTACATTTTATTTGATGTATTTACTTTATTTAATTCCATTTTAATTGCAAATAATTGCACGTACGGTAGCACGGTAGCAATTTACTACAATATAATTCAAATCTCACACTTTTCTTCATTCTATTGCTACATGAATATTAAAAAATACTCGCGAAATAAAATTATATGTTCGTGTCACAGACTCCTGCAAACAATTCTCTATTTTGGACACCTTTACAACTTAAACCGCCAGACACAAAACTTGACAAACTGTTTAAACACATTTCAATAATTGTCTTCCATTGTCCTATAATCAGTAAAGCACTATTCTTGTCCAATTCTAGTAGACGTTTGCTAGGGTGACGTGGGAAATGCCATCTGAGAAGTGGGGCGTAGATGGAAAAGCTAGCCCCTATATTGATCTACGGTAAAGATACGCGGTAAGGAATAAGCCACATGTGTATGCATTGCCCGTAGTGAGCTGATGAGCCCATCGCAACAGAACGAAGTGGTTTAGATACTGAGTGATGTTGGATCAAGACTCTTTTTTCAAACAAAAGGGAATACTTGTTATGTTTGTACGATTTGCAGTACACAATTGCGACTAGGGTCGTATTGAGGCATACGCCCACGAAGCCTAAGAAGTTTAAAATTTAACCTAGCCCATTGAAATTGAGGAAAATACATCAATATATAAAGCTGTATTCATTCATAAAGAACTGTATTTAATATAATCATATTTCGGACTGCGATATGCGACCTTATATATAAAGAGACCAATAAAAAAAGGTATCCATGGAACTATGTATATTCTTCTTATTGTTTTAAAAGTACTTTTTTGAGGGGGAGGGGGGCAATAATTGCCCAGTCTATCAGGGACGTAAAATGTCCATGTCCACGGCCATGTTTGCGAGGGAAGAATTTGAAAAAGAGGTGATCAAATGGTTGATTTAAATAATATCAAGGAGCATTTACGTTTTACTTCAGTTCAAGTTTCAGGTTAATTCTTCACGCAAATTGCATACCTCATATCGGAAAAATGGAGCTTCTGGGGTATGAATGTTATGACAAAAATAATACAACCATAAACAAAGGCACAATTGGAATATATCATGAGTGTTGGTGATATTTGAATAGCTTGTAGTCGCAGGGGATTTTTTTAAACGTATATAAATAATACAGTTGAGAAGAAACACCGATACTATACTTTTTTAAACTTGAAAAAAATCATTTTTCAACTCTTTCCAGCTAGGTTATTCATAACCTTTTTCATTTTCACATTTATTTCTTCAAAAGAAGTACGAATGCGTTTCCCACAATACATTTTATTCTCTTGATACACAGTGTTGATGGTGAGAAATATTATTACTTGAGTATTCTCTTTACAAGCGGCTGAATAAGCACTATGCCAAAAATAGTAATATGAATGAAGTGACTACAAAATAACTGCAGTCAAATGGTATCTTGAGCAAGGACCCCATGGTCAAGAGTCAAGACACCATGGTATACCAAATTGTTACTTCATTTCTATTTCCATTTTCAGCACAGCTGAATGCTGAATGTCAAAAAATACTGACATCCACTCGGTTGCGACTTCACATTCCCGTATGGGCGCCAAAACAATGGCTAAATTTACTTATATTATTACAAAGTGGACAGTAAAATATTACATTTCTGTTGAAGAAAATGCAGAATAAACCTTCTTCAACTAGACTTAAGCAAAAACAAGAAGGGAATAACAACAATCATTTGCCCGAAATAGTAACTCTCAAGGCAATAATAATCTATATTTTATTTAGTATTTCAGAAAACACATCAGGATTACAGAACACTATCAAAAATATTTGTCATGAAAACAAAAAAATTCACTACAGCAAAATTCGAACTGGCGACCTCAGATCCAAGTAATCATATACAAATTGTTTATGTACACAACATCAACATTCGATCTATTAACCGATTTAAGCAAGAAATGCGAGAAAAGTGAGCATTGTGTTGGGGCCTGTACGCCTTACAGTTTGGGCTATAATAAGGACAAAACCTAACGCATTGAACACTTTTTGCTGCACGTTAAAATGCACTCTTCGGTCTACCGTCTAGCATCGCTCATCTCAACTCCAGGCAATGTTTCTAATTACCTGCGTGAAGAAATAGTAGTAGACTTTCATGCCGTGTTCAGCAAACGCCTGAGCGAAGTGGTTGGTCGGGCAGATGAAGAAATAATCACCGACTACGTCTCCTATCATCTTTTGGTTCAGATAACCATCGCTGGCATGTTCCCAATCCGTATACTGGAACAAAATCAAACACATTACGCTTCTGCATTGCATTGTTTATATATTAGCCAGGGTTGGCAAGTGGGCCCGGTCGCAAGAATTTTTCTGTAAGTTGGTTTTTAAATGGGACTAAAAATGATAGTTAAAAATCACAACATTTGTGTAGTTATTTTTGTTTCTGTGGTCAAATTGAAAGAAAGCAAAACATAAACCATAAACCTGCGCTTGTGTCAACATCAAAATTATTATTCTATATGTCTTTTAAAGTTATATGAGTGTAAATATGTATGTAATGTATTTAAAATGT
The DNA here is from genome assembly GCA_907164805.1 of Brachyptera putata. Lineage (NCBI taxonomy): Eukaryota > Metazoa > Arthropoda > Insecta > Plecoptera > Taeniopterygidae > Brachyptera > Brachyptera putata. The sequence goes on along the minus strand of OU015463.1, from coordinate 16,830,552 downwards.
CTTGTTTGTGTATATCAAACTGAACTGACGTGTCAAATATCATGTAATGATCAAAAATGACGAATAAACAATTAATAATGATGGTTATTTTGCTAAAAAAAGAGGAACAGCGTCGGTAGTCAACCATGGGTCCTCAAAACGTGAAATAGCTATACGCTAACAGTTGGCTGCTAATTTATACTATTTTCAAATAGTGTCATTCAATCTTGACAATACTGCGGTTTCTTGATTTCTTGATTTCATTTATTATTGTTTAACACGTATAGGCCTAATTACAAATACATTTGCATTGACGAAGGAACTTTTTCTTCAATTCCATTCGTTGAGTTTATGTAAAATAGAGACAAAAACATCAATATAGTTGGTTCACTGTATTTTGTATATTAATTTTTAACCCCCGACAAGAAATATTAAACCAGGGATTCGCCGAATTGTTTGTTTTGAATGATATGTAGATGATTTACCACGGACATTAAAATAAGTCGAGATTTTTTTTTTTTTTAAAACCAAAACAAGCGGATACTTAACTAGCTAATTCCTAGTTATAGGCGTATAAACAAATGCGTTGACCAAATGAGATTTTTCATATTGCGACAATTGGGCCTAGTGTGAAGATATATATATATATATATATATATATATATATATATATATATATATATATATATATATATATGTGAAGGTTGATATCATCTCAATTTGTGGACAGATTTTGTTTTTTTAAAGTATGTGGTCTGATATATTTTGTGACTTCGTATCATGCGCACTGTATGTTTTTGTAACACTTATATGTCTGGAATGATTGTAGGCTTGAGTTGATGATTTTTTTTTTCATGTTTGTATGATGTGTGATTGTATGATTGTGTGTTTTTCTATGACGAATTTAGACTTGCCATATATATGCATTGTTATGTGACTACAAATCCTGCGGAACAAAACCTTCGTCCATTTAGTGTGCAGGAAGCGGCCGTGGCTCAAGTCTTGGGAACTATCCCGGCAACCCCCTAGACTAGACAGAGGGAAACCACGAAAAACCTATGCAAAGATGGACGGTGGCGGGGATCGAACGGAGACCCGATATACCCCCTCAACCCCCCCGTCCCATGAAGCAAGCGCGTTGCCATGGGACTAACGGTGTCAGTATTATTATTATTACAACTCATCTCCCTCTCTATTAGATCACTGATTACAATTATCCGAAAATTCACTTGATTTGTACATAACGATTACGGGCTTGACACAATCATTTATTGGAAAATGTAATTGTGTGTTCGAATCATAGGTAGGCCTAAACACATAGTGTTTAAAAACTAACTAGGCCTACATGTTAATTTTTTAATTAAGGGGTTCTACATTTTCTTATATATTGTTGTTGCTCATTATACAAGTATGAATATTGTAATTGCGATAAATATTCTTTCATCGGATCAATTACAATTTTAGCTGAGAAGCACCTCAATAAAAAAAAAAGTTGATTTTGAAGGCCTATAGGCCTAACTTGTAGACAATTTGGAACGAAAGCTAATTGTATATATAGGCCTTTATATATATATATATATATATATATATATATATATATATATATATATATATATATATATAACGTTGAATTGCTAGTTTTATTCGCTTCTTCACATTGATTATATGAAACTACCATTAGGGGAAAGGACAATAATAATATAGTCTCTCTCATAAATATAGAGTTCGTTTACTATTACAGTGGTGGTTCATTTCTAAACGCTGGGTATATATAACTTGGGATCAATCCGGAGATGTAGGTATCCTGTAATAGGTCTTACCTGAAATATAATAGCGTCTCGCTCAAGTCTTGTTCTTTTCTTGAAGATTAAGTTGATAATGTCAAGAAATTTCTCTCTCTGTAGAAAACTTGGTCCATCTTTCTCGAAGTAATCGATAAAGTCATATAATATGAAGTAGGTTCCTGAAAGAAAAAAAACAAAGGGTTTGAAGGGCAAGTAGATCGCTATTCATTTTCATTTCACTTTTGAATTCCAACTTTACATTATGTGAGTTATTCATTATGTGATGTCTTGAATGTATTTCATTCAACTGATGGAAGTGTATCCAATGTATATCGCTAATATATTTGTGTTCAAGGTGAAAAAAGGCATCTTGCCTGGTATTCATCTGAAAAAATAGTATCAAAAAATGAAGTAAATGAATAAACAAAGAGGAATTGCCACAAAACATATTATAAATTTAAAGCTGAAAGGGAAGTAGATATATAGTATAACACAGTGGAATACAAATATTCCACTGATAGATACAATATTGAATTTGAAAGAGAATGTAATCAGTATATGTAATATAGCACATGTCGATAGATTTAATACAAATTAGGACTTGGCAGGCTTATATAGGCCTATATATATATATATATATATATATATATATATATATATATATATATATATATATATATATATATGCCCTATATATAAAACATTTGTTGGCCAGAGATTTTCGTATAATAAAGAGTGAATACAAAAATTGATGGATTGAATGATTGAATCATCTTCAATTATTTCTCAGTAATACCTGTAACTATTTGTGAGTTACACTCGGGGCTACACATTCAAATGTATCCTGCTGAAAATGTATTGACATGCATAATACGCACTATACAACTAGCAGATCAGCCGCCCCTGTGGCTCAGTCAACTGTCTGTTTCGATTATCTGTTTCTGTTCCGATTATCTTACAGTATATTCAATATTGTTTTTTGTTGATGAAAAATGCGAACCTAATTGACTAGGAAAATGACAGTCTGTAACATAAGCCACGATCGCCTCCTTTTCGTTATATCCACAGTTTATAGATAAAATTACCTAATTACAGAGTCATATATAGGCCTAACCGTCAGAGTCTTATTAGTTATTACATATTCATACTCATAATCGTCAATGAAGTAGTTATAGTACTAGTCACTAGTATAGTACTAGTCATACTCATAAACTCAAGCACATGGTCATATTACATTAGCCGTACTCATAATCTTCAATTACTTAGTCATACTCATAAGGCTTGATCGTCTGTAAAATCATTCACCCAATTCTAATTCATCATTCACAACGAAGAACAAGCTGAAGTACTCTGTATAATGAATATTATATGTTGGGTCCATGGTCATAGTTTGAAAATATCATCACATTCTACTATCATTCTCTAATTATTTTAATTTATTTCCCACCACTTCTACAAACACTTTCGGCAAAAAATTGCAAAACGATATTCGTATTATATATATATATATATATATATATATATATATATATATATATATATATATATATATATATATATCCCTAATACAGAAAGAGAGAGAGAGATTCAGTCGATTATTTGTCTCTTTCTAGTACAAACAGTGAATATATATCGGAGAAATTTCACTCAATAACTGAACCTGGAATAGATTTGATTGTTATTTGCCTAGCTTTATAACCTCCACAGGTGGTTAATAGGGGTTACTACGGGTTATACACCACCTTCAAAGCCCCCTGGCACTTCTGCATTGGATTAACACTGCACACCCACAATCACTCTTAAAACTTTTACAACAACTGTGAATCATAGTCACCCATAATTGCGTTAGGCCAGAAGATTATAACGTTATCCAATTACAGGAGAATCTCGACTTGACTAATTGAATAATTAACTGTCGATTTGCATATACAGATAGTATGGAGAACATTGTCATCAAATTCCCGATGAAAACTGTACGGTATCAATTCACTCTATTATAAATTTTATATTCTAACTTGATATTGGTGGAAACAAAATTGAATTAAATCATGAAATTAAAATGATTAATTAAAAATTATTTGCTAGTCGTTTATTTATACTAGGTTTAACGAGAGAACGTAACTAAGATCTATTGACGTAGGATAGAAGATTAGTGAGATGATGGGATGATGAGATCAAGGTTACTTAAGTATGGGGAGGATAATGAAAAGGAAGCGGTCGTGGCCTATATTTTAGGAACCATCCCAGCATTAGCTTGAACTACAGAGGAAAACCACGAATGCCCCTTTAAAGATTGACGGTGGAGGGGGTCGACCCAACGCCCGATATGTCCCTCCCCTCCCAGATCACATGAAGCGAGCGCGTTAACTGAGTTACATGTGCCGGTTTCTAATAATCGCACTTCATGCCGACTTATGTGCTGTTATCTAGAACGACAGTGAACTCTGTGGGTGCGGTGGCTCGATAGCCGATTTCTATATATTGCACATAAATATGAGAGTTTCGATACATGCCTTTGGCACGCTCAACCAAGCAATGCCAACTTCTTATTTGGTGATAACTATGTTCCTGAAACTTTGCCAACCCTTCTAAGTTGTAGGCCCTATGCGATAGCATTTTATATGCCCATATATATATATATATATATATATATATATATATATATATATATATATATATATATATATATATATTCAATCTGATATATTAATTTCTAATCAGACTTTACACTGATTAGTGAAAGAATGAGCTGGAGCAATTATAAATACACGCTACCCTATACCTGCTCTAGTAGGCCTGATAAATCATGAATATAAAAGCAAGTTACACATTAGGCATCGAGTGGCTTGTATTTTGAATGGTAATTGGCAATTAATTTTTGTAATTGTGAATGGGTTATTACATTGCTAGAACTCGGAAAAGTACCTACCGGAAGTAACCTAGAAAATTAATGCTCTCATCGACAAATCACGCGCAATATCACGTATTACTAAATGTTTGCTTATCTTTTTATAGTATAAAACTGTATTATCCCCACAACACAACTGTCGTTTGAGGGCAGGCAGTGAAAATTAAACAAGAGAATTGGTTAAAGAGTGGGATACAGCAGCATTCGTGTTCGTTTAAGCTTATAACTTTCAGGAACCACTCCGATTTTTTTAAAGAATTATATTCGAAATGATAACATACTGAATAAATATATAGATTCTATCGTTGTGGACAAAGTAAAAAGATCAGTACACATTCGAAAGAATCATTTATATTCAATTGATTAATTTGCATTATTCATATAGGCCTATATATATATATATATATATATATATATTTTTTATATTTTTATTTACACCCCCATATGGCTTAGTATAGTTCATAACAAATTTATAATTCAACATCCTATACCGGCACATGCAGCGCAGTGGTTAAGTGTTTTTCTACATGTCGAACAGATATCGTCTAGAAAAGATATACTAACAAGACATGTCACGCAATGTTAAAAATAAAATAAAACTGACCACCACTTTTAACCCGCTGTTTTATCACCACTCTTTCCTAACCCCCTGACCAGTAATAGTACCTATGCAAACTAATAGAATGCGATACAGGCAAGCTGGAGTGTGCTGCTACCGAGCAGACACCAGGGCCGTTCCCTTAGTGGCAAGCGAGGTACTAATCGCAGACGTAGATGAGGAGAATGGAGGGTGCACGGAAATGTATTCTTGTTTTTAGCCATAAGAGTAAACTGTCTTGGTAGATTATCTTTCGCCTACTACAGTGAACAATGCTTTCTCCTCTTTCTGCTATAACTCTGAATAATTGAAATGAAAAATATTGAAAAAAAAAAGCTTTCTGGTGAATAAATACACATTTATAAAGAATATCGCTGGAATATAGCTTCTGAAATAAATAATGGTACCTATATAAAAGAATAATGGATAGAAATTAAAGAATCATCTCTGATTGAATTGATATGAGAATGAAGTAGTTATGCAAAAAGTTCTAGGTAGAAAGTACCCAAGACGGTAATACAGCCGATTTGCGGTAATACATGAAGGTAGCACAGGGGTTCAACAGTCAGCTGTCCGTCGGGAAAGCCCGTCGTACAAAACACACGTTTCCGATCACAATTGCGACTCCCCCTAGGCTCATCCATCTTTCGGCACGTCAGAAAAACAACACGCGAGCATATGGAGACGATTTGGCGAAATATCAGTTTTAAGGGGATAACTTTCAAACGGTATTTGATATCAAAATTCTTATACAGAGGAAACACATATTGTGTAGTACTTTCAAGATGGTAAAAGTTGAATAACTCATTCACAATCGCATATAATTATCAAACGTATGAAACTAAAAGGAAACATTTTCTAGATCACAATACACAATTCACAATCAGGCGATATGAGTGAGATAGTTATAACTCATACCGTCATGAAGGTATTTAAAATGTCTGAGATAACTATCTGTATCAATATTTTGATATCATATACCGTTCAAAACTTGTCATCGAAAAACTGATATTTTGCTAAATCGACTTCCATGTACTTTTATAAATCAATTCCAGACCAATTTATCTAGAACGTTTTCGGTATTGAGAACCGCAGTACTCATATACGCATTCTGGCATCTAATTCAAATCCGTTGGAAAACACATATTCTTTGTTTTTATTTACTTCATTTTACAAATTATAGACTATTGATGTACGCTTCATTTAGTGAATGACAAATACATGCAGAGAAATGACCAAAAGGTTCAAACGGTATAAATTGACCCAAGAATTGGTCAAGAATTTGGGTTTGGTCAAAAAATAAATTGACCGAAGATTTTGTCTGTTTTTGTCTCTGTAGTTGTGGTCAAAACTGAGCTTCCAAATATGACCACTAGTTGAATATGAGCACCATTTCTCTCTATCATGCACTCTAATAGCACTTTACGTACGATATTACACTTTCAAAACATTGTATACTATTGAATTGTATTGATCTAGACTGCGATCTGAAACACGATTATTATTCATATTGCCAAGTTATAAACTAAATGACCACGCAATAGCCAAATGTTTGAAACAATCGAGTATAGTTGCTCACGCAATCGATTACCCGACACCTGCACTGTACTGCAATAGGCATATGAATCATTATTAGTTATATGTACAGTGGTGAAATTTATAATAAACGAAAGAAAAAAAAAGATTTGGATAGAAGTGAAGGAAGAATCGGTTATCAAGTTAAGGGGAACCCACTCACAAAAATGTATCAAATATTTCATTATTTATTGATGCATAAAGCTCAAAAGAGTATATTAAAATTTTGAAATTGAAAATAAAAGTTGGAAATTCCGAGAAAATTTTGGAAAAACTAGTTGAAAATTACGTCAATTCGTTACATACACAAAAACCATTAGATAGTTAGCATCTAGATGAAAATTGATACGTTGGTAGGTTGTACCTTCCTCTACCAGCTAGGCTATGTTTCTTCAGCATACCTGAAGTTGTTCTGATACAAATAAATAGTTTCGGTTACCTCGATTTACGAAAAAAAATTGCGTGGCTTTCCCCGGTCTTGTGTGTCAAACGCATGAAGTTGAGCTGTTCAGTTTTAGCTTAGCCCAAAGCCAGTTCCTTTACGAACACATCGTTACCACACACGATAAAATACCTATAGAAGTAATCAAGTGGTGTATGTAACGCGAGATGCATGTTTTGTGACCATTTTCAGTGTCATCTAAAGCATAAATTACCGTAGTGGCTTTCCGGATGAACGTATTGTTGTGAAACTGCTGCTCACCATTCGGAGAAGCACCTTCCAAAATATGGCCGAGCCATATAATAAACATCCATAGTAGTTTCAAAAACAATCACCCTGGTGGGAACTTTTTTCCCTCTGGTGACTGGGGAGGCCTTAATAACAAGATCTAAGATTCTATCTCCCCAGCACCAATGTTTGAATGGTTCATTATCCCAACACTTTTAACCAGATTAGCTTTAGGCCTACAGTATGTTGAATGAATTACATCATTTTGGGGGTGGTGAGATTGGCCTTGTGGTGGACATATAAACGATCCTACATTATCATTCTTAGACACATTTGGGGAACACTGACTGTTAGTCAAGTTATGTATGTCACTCATTAAAATGAAGAAAATACTAATTTGTTTAGCTAACAAAAGTAACAAGTCAAAAACCAAAATCTAAAATGTGAAGCTTTGGGTGGAAATCATAACAAACATGAGCACTAGTAATCTCATATAGGTAAATATTAATTATCAGAGGAAACTTCAGTTTCATTTTTATTTTAGGTTCAGTTTCAAGTTCATTTTCGTTTCTGTGTTGATCGACAAACTTATGATCAAGGACGACCCGAGGATTTTCATGTCGGGGAGGTGTGGGGCTGCGGTGGGGCATGGATTTAGATGAGGTGGCCAACTTTTTTAAATCTATCATTTTATTTTACCTACGACACTTAAGGCGTCCCCAGTCTCCGTAGGGCAAGAAAGTTCCCGCCAGTGTGATTTCACAGATGTAAATGATCATGAAACTTCAACGGTACAAGATACGAAAATAGCAAATGCATCATGCAGACAATACTTGTCGAAAATGCTTAATGACTGGAATTTCATTATAACGAAGGTGGAACAATCACTTTTATGTAGTAGTAACACTCGATATGTTTGCCATCGATTTTTACTTCACAACGTACCGTGTTACATACACAAGTAGCACGTAACATATTGTTAATGTTCATTATGGATCGACATTATTCTAGAAGATACATTTCTGCATGGTGTAGAGCAGTTTCACGACAATATGTCCATCTGGAAAGTCACTGCGATCGTTTTCATGTTATGTTGACACTAAAAAGGTTACTCTGTTGGTGGCTTCCCTTGAGCACACCTGTCTTAGTCCTAACGAAATAGTTAATTCTTAGGATAAGCGTGAGACCAAAACTGAATTGTGAACCGTAACAAATGGTTTCCGATATTCGAAAGGAAATTGGGACTACGACTAAGACCAGGACTAAGACACAAACAGTCATTAAAACTGTTGTGAATCGATCTTTTACGACGTGGTCGACTGGAAGCAACGTGCCATTACTTATCCATCTCAAGTAAACCTTCAGTGTTATTATAGCCTCAACAGATGCATTATCTACGGATCTACTTGATTGTTTTCTTCATTCTTCAAGTTGACAAAAGTCTAAAATTGACGATTTTTTTCGCATTTTCCGAGGGTGGAACTGATATCAAAAACAGAAATATATTTGATAGTATACCAGTAATTGAGTAATGATTTCAAAGTTATTGAATAGAATAAGGCAATGGACTAATGTAAGCTTTTCCCGTCGTGAACTCCTTAAGGCGAAGATTGCAGAAAATCAATTTGGTTTTTGGAATTGTGCTTGTTATTGTGATTTTGTGAGAATTGTGAGTACCCAATTTTGATGTGTGTTATCTAGAAAATAATGATAAGAATAAAGTTCCTCCTTTCTTATTTGTATACCATCTTCGTCATACCGGTATATTTGTTAAATAATTTTATTGCGTGTAATTTTGTATGCATAATTCAAGCTGTTTATAGTATAATGATGATACCGATTTAAAAAAAAATAATAATCAAGGTTTATGCCTATCAAGAATTTTGTAATTATGTTTTCAGTGATTTTATGTATAGGCCTCAATATACTGTTCTGTAATTTCATTTAGCATCACGATCCCTGCCACTAATAGTTTCTTCTACACACATATATATATATATATATATATATATATATATATATATATTATTTTTTATATATAATATATTTTTTTTAATATTGAACCTTTAGCCTATATTTGTTTAGCTTCACGCCGAAGTGTGCGAACATTATATAAGATACAAAAACATTTCATAACATTAACGCATAATACAGTTTCATTTGAACAGCTGGACATGAATACTCGAGGAATACATTTTATTATTTTTCTACCAAAGTGCATGAAAGATGTAGGCTACTTTACTAAGTTTAGAACTTTTTTGAAGCAACTCTTGACATGTTTACAGCAATGCAGTGATTGTAAAGCCCTACAGAATGTTATTCTTGTTGTGATCAGATATGAATGGCAATTCTAGATTCCATTGTTTTCATTTCAATTGACTGTGTCTTCTTTGATCTTGCACTAGAATTTATTCTGTATTGTATGTTGCTATTCAACTGAATGTTGCTTCTAGACTTCCCAGAAAGCGTACATTTACTGTCTTATTTGTGGTGTACATTTGTTTGTATCCCACGAACGAGTGAAGTATGTTGTATTGTTTTTTGCATGGACAGAAAGTAAATGAAGAAGGCTTATCATGGCAACACTGTTCGAATTATTGTAAAGAAATCGCAATTTACCATTCAGAGAACCAAATATCTAGAATAGTATAGACCTATAATGAACATTAGCATTGTAGATTACATATAATATGTACCGTACATTACGATCCATTAGTGAGGGAAAAAATGGTTGACAAAAACTCTGCCTTTACTACAATATAGATTTGATTTTTCCACCAATTTTTATTTGAACAACTCACATGTTCACATTCACAAGAATCATTATCTGCATATTTATCGATTCCTACTAACATTTTATGATCATTTCTATATCGATAAATTTCCCTAGTGGGATTTTTTTTCCCTCAGAGACATATTTTCGCCTTAATAATAAATACGTTAACTCGAACGATTTGTTCGTGATGGCGATAACGTTCCCATTTCCTCCAACTCATCACACATTTTCTTACATTCCTTTCTCAACAAGTTATATGTTTGATCGTAAGAAGTAGACCATCGCTGTATAGTGATAACACGTTGAAGGCGGGCGAAGGGTTTGTTTTTCCGAGTCGACGATAAACATGAGATCGCGTGTGATTTCCTGGAGCGTTTGCATGCATATGCATGCTACTCCATTTTAGCCACACATTTCAAATACGATGCCCTCAAGATAAAAAATTATTAACTACCGATAACCGTTAAAAATTTGAGTATGCTTATTAAAGGTGTTACTATATTATAGGCAGGACATGGGCGGTAAGATCGCCCTTGTGATGTCCCTTTCAAACGATCCTATACCTTGTCATTCTTGGCCTTAATTGAAGTACAATCAGTATACGTATCAAGTAAGTTATCGATGTGAACAAAATATATAATTATTAAATAAATGAAAATAAATATATAAGCCCTACATAGGCCCATATACAATTTATAAAATAATTATATATTTATTATTGGGAGTTATTTATTTTTTGCCCAATAAAGAACTTGCGAGAGAAAGATTGTGCACTATCTATCGTAGGCCTATATATGCTTTACCGATTATTGATTATTTCTGAAGTAAAAAATGATATTACTGCGGTTTATTGAAATAACACCAAGATTAAACTACTTTCATTGGTTGCAATGGGTGGGAGCTATATGCCAATACCACACTGAAAATTTTGGTCAATTATACCCCCCATAAGAAATTCACCTTTTCTCATACATAATTCAAATGATCAAAAATACTCTAGTTTTCCTCTTATATAATATCTTGGTTTGGATGTAGGCCTGCCTATATAAATATATTACTGATTCATTCTCAATATGCTGCCGCGTTACTTCTATAATATTATGCCCTCTGCATGGAATTATTGTATTACTCCAATTTTTGCCATATCTAGAGATTGTGGCTCACATTGTTCAAGAGAAAATGCTAAGAATTGTCCCAAGACATGGAGTAATAAGCGGCCAGTTTTTAACCGGGTCGCGTCTTACAAACCCGTGTAGGAACTATCGCACTAGCAAAATTCAGCACAATGCAAAATAAACATTATACATATAATATTTTCTCTGATGAAAGTATAATAATATAAACCTTACCTATAACCCAACCCAAACTAAAACGGTGAGCAAAATACAAAAAAAACATTCAACTATCAAGCAGACAAAATAAACCCCACCTAACTCATCATAACCAATTCCACGAAATGGTCAAGTCTTACGGCAATATTGCTTCATTTTCAAATTATTTCAGTATACCACGGAAAACATAGAAGAATATTAGAACGATATCAAAAACAATGTTTAATGAAAACAAAAACGATTGCTTACGACGTTAGACCCAGTAATATTCAGGTCTAAACACAGCAATGCTACACAATTCAGCTGTATACCAACGACCTCTAGATTCATGTGCGCTCAAATTCCCCTCAATCACCCCCTTATCTTATGTGCCAGAAATGGTACTATATGGGTTGAAGAAAATACGGGTTTGTAAGGTCGTAACCGGGTTGCGCATTATTATAGTCTGATTGTATAATATCTATACTATCTAAGCTTAAGGCGTCCCCAATCTCAATAGGGCAAAATGTTTCCGCCAGGGTGACTTCATAGATAAGATTGATTGATTATTGTTTGCGTAACGCCCCCACCAACAGCTAGGTTATACGGGGTACGAATGAGCCGGTGATTACGAAATTATGGAGTAATGATAAGTGAAAGGACGTTTACAAATACCCATGCCTATACAGGACTCGAACCCATACTCAGCTGTTAGCTTCAGTGTCTGAAGCGTGCCTCAGCTGACTGAGCTAACGAGGGCGGCTCATAGATAAGAATGATTATAAAACTCAAACAGTGCAAGATATATTTTTTTTTTTACAAATACATCGAAGATACAGACAATACGTATCGCTAAAGACTCAAATTTTGTAATAACAAAGGTGGAAATATCACTTGTATGTAACAGTAACACTTGATATTTTTCCATCGAATTTACCTCACAGCGTACCGTTATATTCAAATAACATTCAATCTCACGTGAATGTTTATTATAGATCGACAGTATTTCGGAAGACACTTCTCTGAATAGTATGAAGCAGTTTCACTATAATCTGTTCAAATAGGACGTCACTACTCGATCGTTTATTTGCGATGTTGACACTGAAAATATGATCCAGTAGGTAGGTCCCCCATAATACTGCATGCAAATTAAGCCAAGTATGTGCATCCCCTTTTATTGTATACTTTGATGTACATTTATATTAGCAGTGAAATAAACATAATGTAAAACAAATAGGTTGTATACCCATGAATCAGTAACCAGTATCAATAACGACTTCGCCGATGCAATTTTATTGAGTATTTATATTAGGTCAGGTATTACGACGTCCAGTTAGTTATAGGCTGATTCTGAGAGTTGATGAGAATGAATAGCAATTGTAACCATGGTGATGAGTGATGACAACATTTATCTGCCAGTTAGAGCAATTCCCACAGTAGCTCTTTCAGACCGTATAGTGGATTAAACTGATTCTCCATGTATACTTTGTATACAGATATCTGTGCGTAGGTAGTAACTACTTCATCAGACAAAAATTAAAAATGAATAAACAAAGAATGAATAAATGAATAAATTTAACTAATACCAGATTAACGAGAATCGAGCCTAGAAAACATTTCGATTTGCGTTTTTCCGGTTTCATCCAAGGTGAATGTTCTCATGCTCTGATACTACAATGTTACACAAATTACCATTATTGTTATTTTTGATAGCTTGCACGCAGAATAGAATGCAGTTTTGTCTTTATACTTTTGCAATGAAAATAGTTGCTTTTTTATTGATAATCTCGATTCAATCAAGAATTTGGCTTCTTTGTAGCAAAATAAGTGGAAAATAAATTCAGTCGAAACCTACATTGGACAACCCATAAGGAATAGTAAATAACTATAAATAAATATATATATATATATATATATATAATATTAGCTATAAAATGTTAAATATACATCATTAGCATTATTTATTATTATTAATAACGCCCTAATACACATTCTGAATGAATTTTGGAATCCTAGCTAACCCTATATATTTTAAGCATGTTATCATACCCAACACAAATATCATTCCCTTATAAATTAATTACATAAAATAAATCCATTTCATCATCGGAAAATGAACGATTTTTTCTTATTAACTTTAATTTTAGGCGCTCAGCTTCTAATTACCGGAAACGAAATGAGACATTAGTGAACATGAACATGGATTATATATTGAGATTATTAAAACCATGTAGAACATGGTAAGATTATAGGCCCATGACATGCAACACGCTATAAGCCTATACACCTCGACCCGTTAACATGCAGCAGATTATTCTAATACATGCCTGCGTATAGCCGAGGTAGCGCCGCTCCAAGGTAATGACACACCAGGCTCTACGGCAGAAGGCCTACAACGAGATTGTTGATGATGTTGATTATTGTTTTTTTAACGACCTTACCAACTGCTGAGTTATTTGGGGTACGAATGAGCAGCTGATAGTAAAACTATGAACTGGTGCCTGATGCGGAACTTGAACCCAAAGTCTGCCGGTGACTTCAGTTTCTAATGTTGTGCCCTTTAGTTGACTGAGCCAAGAAAAGTGAACGGCATGGGTTTTTGTAAACGTCCTTTCAACTACCATCACTTCCTCGTTTCATTCCTTATCACCCGCTCATCCGTACCCTTGTATAGCCTAGCTGTTGCTGGGGTTGTTAAGCAGCAGTACAAAAAAGAGTGAACGACCCCACAAACCGTCAAGTCATTTGGGTGTGCGAATGAGCAGGTGATAATGAACTATGAAGTAATTATGTGTGCAAGGGCATTTATAAAAACACGTGACTTATGCGAGGCTTGAACCTATGATGTCTATCGCTGACGTCAGTTATCAATGCGGTGCCTTTTAGTTGACTGAGCTACGAAGGGCGGCTACGAGATTGGTAATGGTAACTATTCGTGCGATGAGGTTTAGAAGTAGAATAAATTGAGAAACTTCAGCATTAACTTTGACATTTTCAAAATTATAAAAATTATTTCAACAAATTCTTTTCTACGTAGAAAACCCTTGAAATAGTTACTTTTAGTATGCACTAAATTACTTGTATGCACGAAAGTTGGAGGTCGTCTACCAAACACGTAACAAGTATGTATAGCTGTGGAAGTTTCGAGTATTTTGATTTTATTAAACGAGTTTCACGATAAGAAACGCCGCCACTGGATCTTCTACAGCGTAAATTCCTGAAGTTGCATTGAGATTATGTATTTATTCAAAGTTTTTTCAGAATTATTCAGTTGATGAAAATCTTTCTCTTTCGTGGATATGGTTTTGCATGCATTTTGTTACTGATGCTAGGTTTGCCATAGTCTTATAATATTCTTGGTAAGCGGTGGACTAGAGTGGACCATGTAGGTTTGCCACAACTATATACTCCTTTGTCCACCGATTCAGGGACTTTATTTTTGATAATGAGCTATAGAAAATGTAAGCAAAGCAAATCTGGATTTTCCATTGGCACTATAGAACTTGAAGCACTCGTTATTACTTAAATAGATACACATGTGTACTTGTGTGCCCTATCATCGCCTCAACAGTCAACAAATGTCAACAGTCTGCCTATAACGAGCGTACAGCTTGTATTCCATAGTGAGATGAGGACTTACACACTTCATGCAGTTTGAACACAAGTAAGATATAAAATCAGCTATGTGTCAGTATATACAATTGTAAGTATAGTTTTGAAGGAAATCTATTTAGTTGAATGGTGGAGTGCACGACACTGATGCACATAAATATATGTATATATATATATATATATATATATATATATATATATATATATATATATATATATATATATATATATATGTGTGTGTGTGTGTGCGTGTGTACGAGTGTGTGTGCAAAGACTGCGCCATAGACCCATTTGCCAATCAAGCGACACTCGATAAAAATTAAACATGATTTTATGAAATTAGCAATGAAGAACAGAGAGTAAAAAAGCTTGTATATATATAAATAAAACATTAAAGGCTTCCATTTGGAAGACATGCACTGGTTGGGTTATCGTGTCTCGTTAATATGTAGGGGATGGTTTGAAGCAAATACTGTGATTACAGTTCATGGTATATACTTAGAGTGTCCAGTCATCAGTTTGATAGCAGGCCCCAATAGGCTACATGCCAGCGTGATGGGTGCCAGCAAACAAAGCCACGACACGTCGTTTGAGCTACACGCCTATCCCAATAATAAGAACTGAAAGGTCCCTCAGCCTAATCGGGAAGAGATTTGAGTTGCACGTTTTTTGTGTTTATCACTGTGAGATTTTTATAAAATGTACATAAAGTCTCCTAGCACAATATATATATATATATATATATATATATATATATATATATATATATATATATATATATATATATGTTGTTTCGGATGTTCTCACGGTCGAATGTAGATGGTAAACTCTTTTCTCGTGACAACCACGTTTGCTCTTTAAGATACACTTGTTGGATCTGAAAAGATCCGCTGTTCCGACGTTTCGACAAGATAGCACTTGTCATCTTCAGGGATCCACGTTGATCAGCAGGCTGTGTGTTACCGGTTACACGCAGCCTGCTGATCAACACGGATCTCTGAAGATGACAAGTGCTATCTTGTCGAAACGTCAGAACAACGGATCTTTTCAGATCCAACAATTGTATCCTACAGAACAAACGTGGTTGTCCCGAGAAAAGAGTTTAACATATATATACGAATTACATCGGAAATGTTATCTTAAAATACACCCGTCACATGGCACTGCGCTCAATACCTACTTTCTATAACTACACAAGGGTGCGTACAAATATTATTACCATCGTGTTATTTGAATATTATTGTAATAGCCTAAGAGTTCAGAGATTGTTTCATTAACCATAGAACATCTCACAAATCGATAATCATTTATAGCAATACATAAAACAGGTAAAAGTGGGCAGCTACTTTACCTTCATCTTGATTGCTGCCGATCAGGATCTCTGTGTCGCTGAAGTCTCCTTCCTTGAGCAATTCCAGTGGTTGTTTGGGTAGAAAGACTCCATCAATAGTCGGTGCCGACGGAAAGCCAAGTATTCCCCAATAGCTATTCCATTGCTGGACAGAGATCGACTTGGAATCTACCGACCTCATACAGGCCATGACCTTGCTCGGTGTGTCGATTAGCATTGTCGAATTACAGCCACAATCATCGACCAGCGTTCTAGCAATTTCCACCGCTTTCTCGCCGGTCATATAACTCCAGGGCGCGTTCAGAGTACCGCTTTGCATGATGCCACGCCGCACTAAGCCTCGGGTCACCGGCGACACCAAATGGATGCTGACTGATCCTCCCCCAGCACTCTCTCCAAACAACGTGATCAGTTCTGGATTGCCTCCGAACTTGCCGACATTATCTCTTATCCATCGTATAGCAAGTGCTTGATCCCATAAACCCATATTACCAGGGGCTTCCTCGGTGTCGGTCGTGAAATGGGGATTCAGGTATAAGAAGCCGAATGCTCCAACTCGGTATTGCATGGACGCAACGATCACATCGCTCGTGGCTGCGACGATATCAGCGTCGTAGATATCCAAGGTGGAAGTGCCACTCATGTAACCGCCACCGTAAATCCAGATGAGAACTGGCACCTTAGGACGATCGATTTCACCCGAATGCCGGATGCGAAGTCGTTGCGGGACCCAGATGTTAAGATAGAGACAATCCTCAGATATGTTTGTGTTGGGATTCCACATTTCTTCACCTTCAAAGCCCGGAAAGTATTCGTAGCGCTCTTGGTAGCAACTGTTTGGTAGTTGTGTAGCGTCAAGGACACCATGCCAAGGGTCGACTGGCACAGGACGACGGAAACGGAGGGCACCGATCGGTGGTTTTGCGAATGGGATACCGGTAAATATATGTACGTCACGACCCAAGACGTTTTTACTGAGGCCTCGTACTAAACCACTTTGCGTTTGCACGACTAACGGGTCGTTGTGGTAATCTTTGGGATGAGGGAACTCGCGTTGGGGAGCTCCGTAGCTCTGCCATTTAGGTGAACATTGAACGAGAACTAGAATAGCTAATGAAACTATCAAACTTGGGTAGATGGATGACATTGTAAAAGAATTGGGTTTACGTTTAAATCTCTTTTCTAAGTAACGAAAAACTCTTGACAAATATATATATAATATATATTATGATATATATAAATGTTTGAACGTTTGAACGTTCTAGTATGACAATTTAAGACATTTTCAAACTGAACAGTTTAATGAGAATACTCTTAACTATTACTTTAATTTTTGTATTACTTACATTAAACGAAGACAGACGTTTGAAAACTTTTGACAGACGCTTCGAGTAAAAATTTGGAAGGGTACTTTAACTTTTGGATAATTGTAACAATATCTACGAATTCAATTTCAAAATATAAATTCCGAAATGCTGACCACTTCAATTGGATAGAAAACTCACAGGGGAACCACAACGAAATGCCACACTTGAAAAATTGCAGCGAAACCGAATGTAAATTTGTTTTCTATAATTCACCTCAGTTGGCTTCTCTGTGTTTTGATTGTAAAACGAGGTGAGTATGTCGCCGATGGAGTAGTGGTGGCAGTAGTGGTGGCGGCCGTGGTATGTGGGTAGCAGACGTATAACAGCTGTAGCGTAGGTAGGCGTTTTACTCCACTCCTTGTAGCGTAGCGACGGTAGTACACATACACCCACTCGCTGACACGAGATTCCCTCCCTGCAAGGACGCAACTTCACCACTCTCTCTTTCTCCCCTAACCCCAGCAAAACTGCCAACACAAAAACGTCGTACCAAAAAACACGATTGAAAAATCACAAACCGATTATTAATTGTATTATTATTTAGCCTAATGATATGTATTTATTTAAGACATGATTGAGAATGCTGGGGTCTGTGTGGGTTCTGCCGGTTTTGTGTATGTTAGCGGCCTAGCTGAATCCTGGGGAAAAACAGGGTCTAGCCTTGCTTCCTCCCTTCCCCGCTTCATTCCTACCGTTGTGGGCCTAGCGCGCTCGGGCGCAAGCGTTGACTGATATCACCGATTTACATGCCGCCTGCAATCTGTGGAGAAAGAACGCAAAAGAGGAAGGGGACAGAGATAGAGATAGGGCGAGGGAGAGGGAGGAGGGAGAAGAGAAAGAGAGAGAAATGCAAAACTCGCATTGATAGAAAAGTAAAAAACTCGTACGGCTGAGTAATCACAATCGTACATTTGAAAGTAAATTGTGTTATGTTACTATAGGTGTGCTCAACCTGTTCATGAATAACTTGTGGTTCATCGATTTTTCATTTATTACATCAGTCGCCACTTGGTTGTTATAAGCTTGTTGAAAAGTCGTGATAATTAGTATAATTTTCATCATATCGTGATAATGTATTTCATCTACTGTCTCTAATCACACTACCTCAGTCCTACTATCTAGCCCTCTACTTCAGCCTATATTTTCTAGCCTCTAGCCTAGACAAAAGTAGAAAACAATTAGTCTTGAAAAATAAATTTGAAATATAAAAATACAAAAAATGCAAATAAAATAAATACAGCAGTAAATAAATGTCGTGCGTATCAGATGTATATCCGGAAAAATATTATTTTCAGCATAGCTATAATAAATATAAGATATAAAGCATTGTGTCCCCTAATTCATAGCGAACAATTTCATGCAATACTAAGTTTCTTTCAAGGACTTCCTCATTAAACAGAGCTTGTCTGATATTACGAACAGAACGTTGTTTTATTGTGCAAGAGAGATAAACTCTATTTTTATGCATGGCTCAAGTACGTTACAGGTACTCTATAAAGAAGAAAAACCAAGTCTCTTTACGAAATATACTGAAAAGGTCAACAAGATCCTTAAGAACTACTCAGCCATGCAGCTTTCTTTTCGCATACTCGCTGTTTCATTACGACAGAAACCAGGAATAGAAAAAATCAACTCGGCTGCAAATCAGAAACAAGACCGAGCACATGTTTGAAACACAATTAATGTATTTGAAGTGTACGTTCGGTGGCACGTTGGGGTGGATTTTACTAATCACAGAACTAACCACACACAATTGTTGTTTAATTATTAGTAAATTACATAAACCCAGCCATACAATTTCATTTTC
The DNA here is from genome assembly GCA_907164805.1 of Brachyptera putata. Lineage (NCBI taxonomy): Eukaryota > Metazoa > Arthropoda > Insecta > Plecoptera > Taeniopterygidae > Brachyptera > Brachyptera putata. The sequence continues at coordinate 16,810,815 of OU015463.1, read as the reverse complement.
CTCGTAGGACTCGACGAGAAAGGATCACAACAAAAACGTAATGGATCTCTCTCTCCCTCTCTCTCTCTCTTTTCCTCTCTCTCTCTCTACTTCCTTCTTCATATATATATATATATATATATATATATATATATATATATATATATATTTTCACATTTGTTCCGTGTATTCATCTTTTTAAATTAAAACCCGATAGAAATTTATCAAAACTCTCCGTGGATCCAACTGTCATCTTTTCTTGTTGTATGTTATCCCATAAACGGATTGAACGTCCCAAAAAAGGCATCCTATATCGGTGAGGGATCTTGGGAGGAAAATCTTCTCTCCATGGTCATTTATTCCTAGGAATTTGGCTTTTTCAAGCCGCTTATGGTTATAATGGTTCACCTGAAAGCTATCGCGGTGAAGGCACCGCAGAGTTGTTCTCTTTTCTCTTGCATGCAGTGGCTCCCTTCGATGGTGTTGTAAAGCTGTACTAAAAATAAAGATGGGAAACTGAGAGGCCATTTCCGGTGATGATTATGAGAGTGTACCGAATATGTCCTATACGGACTTACAATGATAACGGCGCGACACGCTAAGGCCACACGTCTGTTGCAGAATGTATTGATTCACAAGGCAAGATATGTTTGTTCTCATTACACCTATTTGTTAGGGGTACAATTCTCACTTAATATAGCAATTAACTCACAAGGGATGTTTGATCAAGTTCTTAATCTAGCTTCATTATCAATAATTGAGATTAGTATATTTACTCTTTTCAAACATGGCCCTTCCACCAAAACCCCTTATTTTCAAAGTAAATACTTTTTTAAATATTTGTTTCAGCCTTTTTGTTCTTTATTCATTATTTACACTTTTGAACATCCTCCTTCCAACAAAAAATACACCTTTTCAAGTGTACGTACTTTTTTCAATACTTTTTTCGGCCTTTTGGTGTGTTGTCCCTTTTATACATGGCATTTCCACCAATAATAGACCTACAACTTTTCAAGTATATGTACTCTTTTTCAATATTTATTTCAGCTTTTTCAGTATTTATTCAATATTAAACTCTTTCTAGCACATGGCCTTTCCACTAAAAAATACATCTTTTATCTTTTAAAGTATACATACTTTTTCAGCATTTTATTCTTTATTCAATATCTACTCTTCCAAAGATGGCACTTCCACCAATAATAAGTTACATCTTTCAGTAGGTTTATATATATTCTTTTTCTAATACTCACTCCATCCTTTTTGATAGGCTATTTATTTTGATACCTACCCCCTTTCAAACTTGACCTTTCAACCAAAACACATCTTTTCTATAGATACATTCTTTTTTCGATACTTATTGATTATTTTGTTATTTATTCCATTTATTTCTTGTTTACTCTTTCTAACATGGCTCTACCAGGAAAAAATATACATTTTCAAGTACACATTACAATTTCATTAAACCATTTTATACGTATACAAAATTCACATGCTATTTAATTTTTTGATATGACTTTTAATATTATTTCAAAAAAAATCCATATAGAATGATATTTCTAATATACGAATACGTAACAGCAAGTGATGTATACTTTTATATTTGCACCCAATGATAATAGTGAATAAATAACGCTAAAAATCAGTCTGTGTCAGTTATATAACACACGTATTACTGTCCAGAACCAGTGAAATAATATAACAAATTCTCATTATTCCATTCAAGAGTTACATTCAAGAGTTACACAACTGGTTCAGTATAATAAACTGTGGAACTATATTGATGTTTATGTCAATGTATTGTGGTTTGTTTTGTAAGAGCTATTTTGTCTGCGCGTAGAAACAGGCATGTTCAAATGACATAGGTCTATATCAACAAATACACGCAGATGGGTGATGAGAAAATAACACGTTACTGTATCAGATTATTGAAGAAATACATTACAGTATGCAACAACTACATGATAGTTGATTTAAGAAGAACTTGTTTTTGAAATGCCGTGTTTGAAAGTTTATACTTTTCTTTGGCCCTATATTCGTAAATATACAAAACTTCGATGTATTTTACATTGTATTTCAACTAGAGAAAATAAATGGTTCGCATATATACAATAAGTTGAACAAACGTGAAAACAAAATAAAATGTCGAAATACCCTATAGTTTGAATAATATCAATGATATTATACTTCCTTTTTTGGCCTGATTCGAAGAGAAACTTGATATGTTTTATACTTTCACCAACTTCATATAACTTATACTTTCATAATTTCCCTACTTTTTCATGCGACAACCGGCTCCTTCCTTTCTTCCCATGACAAGTTATCACCGAGCCTAGATGATTCCTTTCCGTAGAAGGCGTAGAAAAAATGTGAGGGTAAATTATGTCCAAGTACGTAAAATATGTTTTGTATTATCATTGAGTATTTCATGAGGATATTATTATTCCACAAGTTATTTATTTTCCAGTTGGTAACTTATAATTGTACTAATTCCTTAGTTCTATTTTTATCAACATCTAAAGTTGATAGAACATCATTGTTCCCCAGTTAAGTGTGTAGGTGATAGTTGGGATCTTTCGGACGGGAAACCACAAGGGCGATCTCATCATCCCAAAGTATAGTTAAAACATGATAAGTAATTCAACAAACAGTCCATCTGGAGGTATATATAGTAAGTTCAGGGATAGTTAACAATTAATTTAGACATTTACATTGGGGAGAAAAAATCTTCAACCTTCTTATTAGCTTCACTATGTGACCGTGTTCATATAGCTCGTAACCACAGTAAGTGAGGAGAGATACAAATGTGTACCTATATAAAGAGGTGCGAATTAGGGAATGACAGTATATATTTTATTTTTCCGTAAAAAAAAGACTGACGCTACAATATTTACGATCTCAATCATCAAGTTAATAATAGAATTCCTATAGTGAAGCATTGATTACAGGTGAATGCAAAAAACGATTATAATTATCGTAAACATTCTATATATAGAACGTCCACATTTGGAGACGCAACATATATTTAGGTGTCAGGGAATTATAAGTTGCATGCATGAGATCGGTGACCATTAATGGCAATCATAAAACAATCAATAGCCAACTTAATTCCATTATCAAGTAAACCAGACTCTTATATTGGACCAGATGCGTAAATACTTGAAGGACAACACTACCCTGGGACTAGATTTCAATGAAAAATAAATATTAACTTTTTGGAATCGTTATGTGATATATTCCTGAGTGCACTACCCCAAATCGAGATGCTAGACAACGGACACCCAAGATGGCGGCCTACTCGACTCATGTAAGATACTTGCCTTGCCTTCAAATTACGTCACCTCGAATGAAGACTCATCGCAATCCTACGATCACAATGATGATATCGGATATTAAGAACATTACACTCCTAATTTTCACTTTAGTTCACAATACATGAATTTGTACGACTAGATCTTTTTTGCAGAGTAGCTACTAAGCATCGGTTAGCACGCTTGACTGGAAATTGAGAGATCCGGATTTGAGGCCAGTGAAGTCTGAGAAAAACAAATGATGAATAAATTTAAAGAATTATTATATATATATATATATATATATATATATATATATATATATATATATATATATATATATATAGCATGCGTGCGTGTGTGTGTCGGTATATAGTGTTTTTTTATATGTGCGTGCGGATGCGTAAGCTACAAACGATCAGTTGTGAGAAATCTCTGCGAAAACGTATTTAATTGTTAAACTATGAAATGTTGTGCCGTCTTGGTAAGACCGTGAAGTAAGCGACAGGCGTTAGGCGTCGCCACGTGAGAGTACCAAAGGTCATGGTCACCACCTTTCTCCCTTACCGTCGTGCATAGTTGACGTGCATTCAGCCACACGTAAGCCTACAGCTTTCTTCATCACGTCGGCGCCGCGGCGTACACTGGCGCTCACATAAAATAGTTTCATATCGAAACGAAGATTTTAGTTTCGTATATTTGAAGGATATCACAACCCTGAAACTAGATATTAACGAATAATGACGATAGTTATTCCCTTTTTAAAAAAAAATCATCATCAAATATATTTTTTCGTTCTCCAGGATCCGGTCCGTTTTCTGAATTGTGACGTGGACATTACTCGATTCTGTTCATGTTTCTATTATAAAGAGTCGGTGATGCCAAGGTCATGACTTGTGGAGGATGAAAAAATTAATTATGATTTTTGAAATTGAGATGACGATTTCTATTTTTATTTGAAATTAGGGAAATGAATATTGTCATCGTTCGTCAAAATCAGTCTCAGCTCTCAGGGTTGTGTTTTTCATTGACTGTGGATGAAGTGCGTATGCATACTGTAGTCTAGTTTCAGTGCGTTTGATATCGGTGAATTTTCATCAGGATGCATTTTAATGTAGCTTGATCAACATTTATAGGTGATAGCTACTGTACACTATCACACGACCACTCGAGAAACTCCGCTGAGCAAATACAACACAACCTGGACAACCAGTTGGATTGTCGATTTCTGAGAAGAGAACTTGATCATGGATTAAGATTACCATTTACCAAGTGGTATTAATAATTGTTCCAAGTTTGAGTGTGTAAAATATAATTGTGAAATGAGACAAAGAACTGAATATTATGATATGTAGGCCCTATATATATATATATATATATATATATATATATATATATATATATATATATATATATGCGTATATAGGCTATATATATATATATACATATTATATATATATATATGAAGTATATGAATATTTTTGTATGTATATTATATACTCTGACTCATTTATAAAGATGAAAGTACAAAGAAGTGGAAGTAGTGATTGCATTTGAGCTAAAAATGTTTAGTTAAGAAATAGAGAAATAGATTGACAAAGATATAGGTTGGGTGGCACTTGTCAGGTTATAGTCGTCAGCGTGTCGCGGAGAATAAAGACGTAAAACAATAGTCGAGTAGTTGGGCGTACATATAAGACCGCGACAACAAATGGGTTCAAAAAAAATCGCCTGTCTCAAAACTGGCTAGCTGTAATTAATTTTGCGTGATTTCATTGCGCAGGAGATCTTATAGCCAAGGCGTTCTTTTTGCCCAAATCTTTTTGCAAAAATTCTTTTTGCCGATTTTTTGCTCAGGCAATGCTATTGCCCGAGCAATCTTTTTACCCGGGCGATCTCGTGCTCAGTCGATCTTATTGCCCAGGCAAGCTCATTGCCCAGGAGATCTTATTGTCCGGGCGATCTTACTGTCTATGGAGATCTTATTGCCCAGGCGATCTTATTGCCCAGGCGATCTCATTGCCCAGGCGATCTTATTGCCCAGGCGAGCTCATTGCCCAGGAGATCTTATTGTATGGGCGATCTTACTGTCTATGGAGATCTTATTGCATCTTATTGTCTCCGCGATGTTTTGTTCTCGTGGTCCAATGAATTTCACGATCTTATTACCATAAGCCGTTGGAAGAGTGTGGGCCGTAATATTGCGTGATTTTAACTATTTAATACACTTTCTATTAGTATTAGGGAAATTACAAGTTTCTGAGGATTTGAAGCGAATAGAGAGTTACTCAATAGAAAAGTTTTTTATATGAATATGGATGAGTTCCTAAGAATGTAAACAAATATATTATGAAACCATTATTACAATAGGTGTAACGAGTAGGCCTATAGTCTATACGCTGGTTCTGCAGTCCCTAATAATAATCCTTAGAAAAGTAATAGGAAACATTGTTCTTATTAAAGTATCATAATAATTCCGTATTGTACAAAAAAACTAATTACAAAAAAATATATGGTGTAGGCCCATTGGCCTATAACAAAGTGTACTGTCAATAGAGCAGTTACGTGATACTCCGATGGATTGGACTCCATTGACCCGGACTCCGTTGTCCCGGAATCAGATGGTCTGGACTCCGATAGTATGGACTCCGTGGTTCCGGACTCCAATGGCCTGGACTCCGATGTCCCGTACTCCAATAGTTCAGTCTTTGATGTCCCGTACTCCAATGGTCCGGTCTCCGATGGTCCGGTCTCCGATGGCTTGGACTCCGATGGTCCGGCCTTCGATGACCCAGACTTTGTTCGCCCGGACTTCGATGGCCCGAACTCCGATGGCCCGAGGTCTCCGATGGCGCTGGACTCCAACGGCCCGAACTCCGATGGCCCTGACTCTGATGGCCCCGACTCTGATGGCCCGGACTCCGATGGCCTGGACTTCTATTGCCCGGACTCCGATGGCCTAGACTCCGTTGTCACGGACTCAGATAGCCTGGACTTCGATATCCCGGATTCCGATGGCCTGGACTCCGTTGTCCCGGACTCCAATGGCCTGGACTCCGATATCCTGGACTCCGATGGCCTGGACTCCGACGACCTGAACTTCGATGGCCTGGCCTCCGTAATTGTCCCCTTACTCCGATGGCCACGTGCACGAAAGCCAGGTTACACTGAATCAACTGGGAATTCATAAATACCAGAAGTGTACGCATCTTGAAGAAACAATCAGAACTGTGTCCATAAAATATGAAAACAACGTAGGCCTACTCTAAATTAAAATGATTCTATATATATATATATATATATATATATATATATATATATATATATATTTATTATATATGTATCCTTTATTACATGACTTTTCTTCAGGGTAAATGAGTGATTGATCGTGTGATGACTTGAGATGTTCTCTCCTAAGACGAATCAAGAGAAGACAGACAGCCTCAGTTGATAGGAGACGGTAAGTGATTCGTTCTAAGGCGAAAAACATCACAAGAATTTCAATGACGAAGATAAGTACGTAGGTTTACACTTGCGGTCACAAAAAATGGTTCAATCCGAAATTTGAATTTAAATTTAAGTAAAATTAACGCTCCTTCAACAGCCAATATCTCACTCACAGACTATGCGTGGAGCACATTGTCTTCTATAGTTTGAGTGCGTATAATATCAGTATGTTTTCTTCAGGATGCATTTCAATGTATCTTGATCCGTCCGTATACACTAAGCGTAGTTCGGCGATCAGTGCTTAGCCGTCTAAAAAACAAATCAGAATATGGAAATCGTGATTCGCGATTTCCAGGATTTAATACCAATGACGTCCAGGACATGAGTCCTTACAACCTTGGAGTACTGACAAAGAAGGTGGAGGAGCCGGGTTCGCCTTCCAGAATCGAGGAAAACTGAGCCAAATGGATTGATTTTTCATTTTAACTTCTATATGTACTTTGGATTAAAGAGCATGTATTATGAAGACGTATAGATAAGAAAGGTATGAGATAGTTGTGGGAAAATAAAAAAAGCAGCATTGGCCTAGGTCATCGTGTCAAATTGGAACTTATCAAAATGAGCTATTCCACGAATTATTACCGCGTTTTTTCTCTCTCTCTCTCTCTCTCTCTCTCTCTCTCTCTCTCTCTCTCTCTCTCTTCCTCTCTCTCTCTCTCTCTCTCTCTCTCTCTCTTCTCTCTCTCTCTCTCTCTGCCTCTCTCTCTCTCTCTCTCTCTCTCTTCAGCTCTCTCTCTCTCTTTAGCTCTCTCTCTCTCTCTCTCTCTCTTCTCTCTCTCTCTCTCTCTCTCTCTCTCTCTCTCTCTCTCTCTCTCTTTCCTATCGCTCTTCTTTTATATAATTATGTTATAGCTTGGCCGTATAACGTAAATGATTTTTTTTCATGGCTTTGAAGTTGAAATACTTCAAAGACATCACAACCCTGAACTTGATTTTAACGAATAATGACAATACTTATTTCCCTAATTCTAGGGAAACTAGAAATCATCACCTCAATTCAGAAATTATAATTGATACATATTGCTCCCAGGACCCGGCGCTTTGCCCGAGTCATGACGTATACATCACTCGACTCTGTTCATTTTTCTATAAAGAATCGGTAATGCCTACGTCATGACTCATGGTCAAACAAAAAGTTGATTTCTGAAATTGATGTAATGATTTCTAGTTTCGCTGAAATCAGGGTATATTGTGTTCGTTAAAATCTAGTTTCAGGGTTTCGATGTCCCACTGTCGATCCATATAATGAACATTCACAATATGTTACATGTTGTTATTTGTGTATAAAGGTACGCTGAGAGGTAAAAATCATGGCAAAAATATCGAGTGTTACTGTTACATACAAGTGATCTCTCCGCCTTTGTTATAAAATTTGACTTAATTAGCATTTTCGATCAATATTGTCTGCATCATTATGATGTATCTGTCAAGTTTGTATCTTACACGGTTCAAGTTTTATGATCATATTTTATACTTGTTCAATCCCCTTCGCAGGAACTTTTTGCTCCATGGAGATTGGAGACCCTTCAAACATTGAACAGGACATAGACTGTGTCTATGGTATTTGAGTTTCTACTGTCGTCGTAAGGTGGTTTTGGAACTAGGCTGTCTGGCTCATAGGCTTGTGCACAGGGTACGCAGAGATGGCCCAGGCCGTACCTAATACTTCACAAGGAAGGGAACACTGAATATCTCCTCCTAAATTATAATTATAGCAAATCATTGCAGGATAACATTTCTTACACCAACGAGTCTTACCACCTATTTTAATTCATTTAAATTTCAAACATTGACCTTCGAGGCGAAATGAAAGCTTTCTCATTATCAGCCCGTGATTTTGTACATCATTGGCTTTATTTCCATTAGAAATGTAGCCAAAAATAGTATGCAGAGCAGGAGCAGAGATTTTCATAGTTTTCGATTATTATTATTATTTGAATATTATTTGCTTTACGACCCCACCAACAGCTAGGTTATACGGGAGTATACGAGTGAACAGGTGATAGTGAAACTATGAAGTGATGATAAAAGAAAGGACGTAGACAAAAACCCATGCCTTATGCAGAACCCGAACCCATGCCCAATCATATTTTAGTGTTCGAAGGTAAATGTACGCGTAGATCTACATATAATTCGGATCCCAGCTCATATTTTTGTTTGTATTTGTATTAATATAGTGATAACGATGGAATAACACCTAACCATGTATATGTATACTTAGCTTTTCTGAAAAGATGTATTCTTATTTTTCGTAACGGGCCGTAGGCCTACCTGTTGAAAGGTTCTGCGTACACCCATAGTCTTATGTTTCCAAATCCATGTTCCCGCGCACTGCTTACATTTCTTCCTTGGGACATGTATAAAACATCAAATGAATCGTATGATCGTATAAGTCATCGGTAGTTGAACAGAAAAAGCTCTTCATGTATGTACACGTTTACAAGTTCGAATCTTGCTGTTGACGAAATATTTTGTTTTCATTCATTCATTTATTCATTCACTCTCCCCCTTTTAAAATTAAAGTATTTCAATACACATAAGTTTACATAAAACTGGTGAGAATTAGTGGTAAGAGAGTTGAAAAATAAATAACAAATATTAAAGTAGGAAAATAGGAAAATAAAATAATATTATCGATAGTATTCAAGTGCACTACATCTTTTACTCAATTAGATTGAATAATAATAAAATGTAACCCTATATAACAAATATAAATAAGAATACCGAATTGTAATGTTATATGATTTTATTAGACTCGATAGCCCAACCTAAACTATTAGGTTGTGTTAGAAGGCTCGTGCCGTATAGTTGACGCGAGTTTAGTTATTGTACGTTGGGGTCTGTATGGGATTGGGTCACTCCCGAGGTGCAGTCACTCCCAAGGCTTTACTCGTTACTGTCTTTTTGGCTCTTGCACGCCAAAGGACCGTTGCATAACACATTCTGCGCTTATTTGCAATGGAAACACGTAACATGAGGCTTACGATTCGCGAAACAAAAAATAAGGGGAGACGGAGCAGAAATATGCATTTGGTAATTCTGAAACCATGAATTAGACTTGAGAATGAAATAGTTTCATTGGGCATATAAACGTAGAGCTACAGTTATAATATTTCCAATGGCACTGGCAAAGTTCGTAGACTAATAGTTATTATAAAATATTCTGAAACGTATATAATCAGAGAAAATAATAATCCATACTCGTTATAATGTAAAACATTTAATCAACTAATTAAAACATAATACTTGTAATGTACCATAAATGCAATACTAAAATTCTGTCCCGGGGTGACAGGGATGGATTATCTCCTCCACCGTGTACCCCCCTACCGTAAACCAGTACTAGGGGTAATCAAGTCCCAGTGCTACCTTCCCCTCAAAGTCAAGCTCTACTGTTCGAATACCTCTACAGAGATCAAATACTCCATTTGAAAATATTGTGGTCAATGGAAGTAATTCAACACTGTAAGATCATGGCATCACGATTTCAGTTGAAGAGATGTAAGAGATGTAGGAGAGAGGTGTAAGAGATGTACCCCCTACTGTCTTATACACACATATATATATATATATTAGTGATGCCTTCGGGTACCCGGGTACCCGGGTCGGGTACGGGTAATGCATTACCCGGGTAATATTCTGTTACCCGGGTACCCGGGTACCCGTCTAGGTTCGGGGTAATTGTGCTAACCAGTACCTATAATATAGAAAATAACTTTTATAAATCACTCAAGCTACCGAGAGAAATTCAACTTCGCATTCTACATAAGTTTTTCCATCTACCTTCCCAGACCTCCCTCAAATTGTCATAATGCGCTCGTCAAATCTAGTCGCAGTACCTACCGTTATCTGTGATCACACGTGCAGTGTACTGAATCCCTCTCCCGACACCCGCTCTCTAGTTGCCATGTCAAATACTATTCTTTACCGAGAACTGAGAAGATTATGAAACGTCAGAACCACGGAACTAGACAGGGGATGACGTAAATATGTTTTTTTTAATTACCCGGGTAATACCCGGGTAATTTCGGCGGGTACCCGGTTCCTAATTTGTTACCCGAAGGCATCACTAATATATATATATATATATATATATATATATATATATATATATATATATATATATATATATATATATATATATATATATATATATATATATATATATATATATATATATATATATATATAAAATATAATTTTTCAATTCAAGTTTTCCTTTTCTGTCATCTTGGAAAATCACCATATTCATTTTACAAATGTGTGTCCGCACACAAGAGCACCATGCACGTTCTTACGCGGACTTTTTTTTCTTTCCCTTGCAAACAGTATTCAAATTTCATTTGAGTCTTTTTACTCACACATTAGCCTATATCTCTCTATGTGCTGTACTTGTATGTAACTTAACGTATGTGTTTGAGAAAAAAAATACAAATAAAAAAAGGTCCAATTTAGGTAATCTTCTCATCGGGGTTATACAACCTTTAATAATGTAAATAAAACTTACAAAGACAAGGAGGGAGAAAGGAAGAAATATAATTATTTTTGAAATAGTAACGAAAAACTGATACTCGAGTCTTATTACTCAGAAAAGACCAGTATTGAAAATCACTCATAAAGTATTAGGACATGGTTCAAAGAGAGAGAGAGAAATTGAATTCAAAATCAAAAAATTGCTGGGCCGGTCGTTTTTTTTACATTGAAATCAATTGACTGAAAGTTACTATGCATTTATTACTATAGCATGAATTTGCCTTGTGCCATCAGGTCTACAACCACAGGTGTATAGATTTAATGACTACAAAATAAATAGTTATATCGGTCTAGTCCAGTGCCCATAAGAAATTGAAATATATACCTACAAAATTACGTCTTAGCTCTGTACTGTTCAAATATTCAGCCTTCATAATATTGATTGTCAACAAAAATAAGATAAGAGAAAATCATTGTAGGCACTTTGCAATGAACTCTTGAACTTTGTGTTTATCACGCTAGAGGCAGCACACAGCAGAAATCTCAGTGGCTCAGCAGGGAAATGTTCACCACCATTTAAACATTCAATTGCCTGGAAAAGTATTCATTGGAAAATATTCCAGTTGAATGTCTTTTTTTTTTGGTGTTGTTGGTTGAATTGAATAATGGTTTCACTGTCTTCTCTTGTCTGCGTTTTCATTTAATTATGAATGATAATGCAGGCCCACATTATGGAATAGTACACTAATACAGGGCCTATAGTTATTTTAAAAATCTAAAAATTGACAACTTTTTGAATTGAATTATGTATCAGAGTTAGGCATGAGCCATCCCAATAGTTTTTACTGGTATTTTTACTATTACAGCCCTATAAAATGTCAACAAATCACAACTAGTTGTAAATTATCAACACTTGAAAATGGGAAACTTTTCTGGAACCTATATCAAGATAATTTTCCAGAAAATTGTCTAACTCACATTTCTAGAAATAGTGTACAATAATCAACTTGCTCTCACCTACAGACAGGGCAGACACGACTAAAGTAAACAAGCCTGCTAGGGTAAACAACAGCTAGTTTATTTGAGGATATGAATGAGAGTGACAAAATGAATGTTTCAAAAACCCATGCCTTATTCAAGACTCAAACCTGCACCCAACTTGAATCATCTTCTTTGAGCAGTGCCTTAGCTGAGCAAGTCAAAAGAGGCAGTACCAATGACGTTTTGAATAATAATTGATTAATAACGTATATGTAATACGAAAAACATATCTTCCTTCATAATGTACAAATACAATACATTTTTAACCCTGCAAACTTTTTTAGGGACATCAGGATGCGTCTCAAACTGGGAAGTCTGGTCACACTTCACAGGTACTTCCAATAAGAACAAATTTAAAAAAACAAATAATAAATTGTTAATTATCCTTTATTTCACAGAAATTTTCATATTTTCATTTTATAAACAATCAAATAGCATTATCTAAACTCTAATATATATGTATAACGCTTATCACAGTGTGCAATCGAGGAAGCTCACAGATGTTGCCAAGGGGCTTACATCAATTATTCAACATATTATTAAGATAACTCATTCAGCAGAGGGATCTTGAGACGGAATTGGTAAAGGATCAATTTTCTTTGGATCAGGCTCAACACGGATTTTCCATTCACCACCAATTAGGTACATAAATGTGGGTCGTTGTCCTAAGCTTTCAGATCTAAGAAACATAAAAAGGATAACGATTAGTAAAGAAGTAAAAGAGCCTTATGCAGATGTTTTACAAGAAACCTCTTGAACAAGCGCTCACTGACAACCTGTTAGGCAATCATTTCGATGACATGCATTTCTGAATAATAATTTGAGTCCAACATTTGTAGAAAAAAAATATGTGAATTTACACATTCAAATACCAGGACAGTGGAACCCCTTTGCTACGTTTTTCATGCAACTAAAGTAAAAAAAAACAAAACACACTCAAGTGAAAACCTTATTACTGTACTGTACAGGATCATTCAATATGAGTGGGCATATGGTACTGTTCAATAAATAGATCTTTATAAGTATAGTCAACGTACTATTTGAAGATGTATTAGAAGAGGTGCTCAACTTTATTTTGCCCAAAAAACTACACACTTCCAAGTTGGATAAGTACTCGTGCCCACAAAAAGATTTGTGAAGATCAATTATAGTTAGGTGTACACCATTCGATGCCATAAGAATTGCATGTTGATCTTTGCTAAAGCTGGTCTAACCAATTTACAGGAAATGAAATAGAATAGTAAGACATTTTTGTATGTCAATATCATTAACTCACGAGGTTGAACTAGGACCTGGAGAAAACAATGAAATGAATGTGTGCTACAAACCAGAGTTCTCTATTCATAAATCATAACAAGATATGGAAACATAAGCAAAAAATGAGTGATAAACAGAGCATAATGATTTGGAGAAGCCTGCCCGGATCTCTAGACCAATAACAAGGCACTGTGAATGAACAAATATGTCCCGTCATTTTTTCGATTTCCAAACTGTTTTGACCATAACGAGTCAAGGACAACGTATATCACACAGTCGGAAAACGGTTTAGTCAAACCGGTTCAGGCTGCAATGGTTTGCAGATGGTGATATACCGTCGGTTTTGGTGTAAAACACTTTAGTTCCAGTCCAGTTTGGCAAGTGCATTGGAGAACTCGATATGATTGATATACACATCAAACTGATTCAAGGTAACCTTGAATGCGAGCGATAAATCGATCCTTGTTGAATTCCAGCTTCGTTGTCGATTATATTCCGACTTACGTCGACCAATATCTTATATATACCAATATACGGGTACTACCAAACGTCAATATTCAAAATGGCTGGCACTGAAACGTTTTGCCAAAGTGTTTCTGAACTATTGTGATATACACTCATTTGTTGAACCGTTTCAGAGTGAACCGGTTTGGCTAAACCGTTTCCCGACCGTGTGATATACGTAGTCAACAAGGTATAGGCCTAGAGATGAACATAAAATGTTCAAGCCGTTTTAGTCTGAATCGATTTTGCTAAACCCAGCTTTATATTAAACGCACTCATAGCAACACTACAGCAAATGCGACCCCGTTAACTTCCAGGAAAGACTCCACATCTTGACACATACAGTACAAGTGGAGTGTTTGCTTCGTCTGAAAGAAGGACTTCTAAGGAAGTGTGCCTGATTCAAGGATTTGAGAGGATTTCACTACAAAAACAATGTCATTCATCCTTAAAAAATCCAGATCCCCAATGGAATGACTGTAAACCTAAACTTGCTGTCTGCATAACAACATCTATCTTATAACAATTAACATTCTCACTCAGTCTACTCAACATAAACAAAAATTAAAATTGAAAAATCATCTAGTTATTACACAAGTCTAATCATAGACGAAAGATATACAGTACTGTACTAACAAGACAGTTCACTCTTATGGCAGAACGAATAAGGCAGCATGAAATTAACTTTCCTCTGAACACCTTCATTCCCCTCGTCTAGAACTGCTGGAACTGCATAAGTCAACAACTGTAGGTGCGTGCTGGGAGCTGGCCGATGGCCAATCACAAGCCAGCACGCTTGTCATGCGGTCGGCAGATGTATTACAGGGTGGAGGGGTAAAAGGAAGTGGGTATCAGCTTCATTTCAACATTGAGTAAAATGTCTTGAAGTACATCGATCGTCTATGGCCTAATACGTGTACGGCAGTTGACCAATCTCAAGAAAATCAAAGGAAGAAGTAAAAATGTAACCTAGTTAACACTTCCAAGTAGGCCCATCGTAAAAACAAGATGGCTACCCAAGATATGGAGCTAGATATCTTATACAAAGAAATGATTTCAGATATAAGGTGGTCACATGCAGTATGAAATCTAGTCACAATTAGCTTACCTCGACATCACTGTTAACGATATAGAAGTTGGCACCAGTACATATTAATTATTACCAGTAGCCATTACCATAGTAATGATATCATATACTTAGACGCATGAAATTATAGCATTATTGCTTCAATTATTTTGGTTTTTAGCATTAGCATTTAAAAAATAGCTTATTATAGCATAAGTGGAATTTAAAATTAGCATTAATTTAGCATCAAGAAGTCTTTGGACGTATGTGAAGGTTATGGACTAAAAATGATGTATGCACACGGTACATAGAAAATACTTTCAATTTCAATACTATTTTCGATATTATACAAATAAATATCACTTTAAATAGCGAAAAAGAACTTGGCCTTGAATGGTTTTGATCATCACTACTCAGAACACAAAGAATTGTGGTTTCAGATGACTTTTAATTATATCGCGCTTATAGCTAATGCAAAAATGTCATGCCTCTACATATACTGTAATACCATTACAGTCAATCAATTACCATTCATTTCTTTTCTTCACACCCTTTTCATATCATGGGACATATTTCAACCGACCACCAACAGTCAGTTCTAGTTTGATAGTACTTGTCAGTACCGTAATTGAAGTTTTGACTACCCAGTGAAACCTTTACATATTGTTTTTTCAAGGGACCAGGAAAAAATATCCACGCAGGAAAACAATCCGCCAAGGAAAATTTAATATTGACTATTTGGGAGAAGAGTAGGACAAAATGAATGATAGAAGCAAGAAAACAATGGATCTGGGATCGATGCATAGAGGTTTCACTGTACTGTACTGAACGTTCACGCATGGTCACACACTACACAGTACTTTGTATTGATCATCACATAGTAGTTCATACTTTCATAATGTAATTACTAATTTCAGTGGTAAAACTGACCTTTTAGTAAGCAATTAATCAGTTATTCTTTCACAATAAAATGTTCTACAGTACAATACTAATTTAAGTAACGTCATGTATATACCTATTCGTAGCTCCCAACCAGTCTGTTATCAGTTTACCATATCTTTTCGTGAACCCGTCACATTTCAGGTTTGTCCATGGATTCTCTATGCACTTTCAAGAATCGGTAGATAAAAGAATTTTGAGCGTAAATAAATATAAAATGTATGATAGATTGCAGTTGTTCTCGAGACGTCATTGAACCCTGCGCATCCATTTGTGACATCAACTGATACAGGCTTTACCGACTGGAGCTTGTGATTCCACCAACAAAGGTGCTAGATAGATCAAGTTCATTTGAATACGCAAATCATACCACATGTATAGTTCATTGTTTTCTGATACTACGAGAACATCTTGGTGCTATTTTAAAATATGTTTCATTTCATGGCCACTGAGAGAAAATCATATCTGTTTAGCAGTAAACATAAGTGGTAACGTAATAAAACAACAGACAACCAGACAGCTGCTCTTTGCAGAATGGAGACTAAAGAAACCTGGCTGTTGGATTGACTAGGACACAACAGCTCAGTAGCGAGTGAGTACAGACCGATGCCATGTTTCATAAACCCAAAACTGCTTCCGCATCGCAAATTTCTAGCCGCTTCGTCAGACATCTTGAAAGTTGTTCGACCACTTGGTGCAGAGTGCAGCATGGGCAACGAGAGTCGTGAAAACAACATTTTCTGTATTCGCAATGTGAAGTAATTTACGGAGTTAGTAGACCGAAGCAGTTTGGTTTCTCAATGAAAATGACAGGTTTGCGTTACATATCAGGCGAGCTATCGACTTGGAAGCAAACATTCTTCTCAAACTACTGCTAGAGTAGTAGCAAGTTGCTTTTGATTGAATATGTACAAAATGGATGTCATAGTAAAATAAAATCTGAAAAATGGCGCCGTGATTCCACAGAGCCGCAAAAGCAATTTTGCAGTCATGGCAATGCAGCATAATGATGTCACTGCCAGTGCGGTATGCTACTCAAACGCTCACCGAGCTCTCGAGTATTTACACGTTACATCGCCCCTTTAAAATGAAAGTATATTGATCCCCAACTTGGCTACTCCTTCTAGTTCTCTCGTGTCTACGGGCGATACCATCAGGCACACCGGGACCGTGTCATTCAATCGAGGTATGCAAGATTAGAATTATACCTGCGGAAGAACAGTTTTCCGTACTCGAACGTGGATATCATGATGGCGCATGCGGGCGCTACTTTCACCAGTCTTGGCACTAGGCCAGAGAAAAGACCCGGCAGTCCGTGCCGTGCGTAGATACGTTCCATCACTGCGCGTGTCGAGCTGGTGCTCTTCGTTGGAGGCTCTGGACATATAAAGAGTGGAACGATTAGAGCAAATATCGAGGCAAAGTACAAATGAAAGGAAATATACAAACTTGATGAAGGTGTATTACTATTAAGCATGCAGATTATACATTTGGTTATTCTACTATTAGACCTATTTATATCATTTTCTTTCACTCTTTAGCAGTTAGTTTCACAATGTTCTTGTGTAAATTAAGTCAGATACCGTATATAAAAGATATGAATATTACATGACACAGTACACACATTTACACAACTACAACTTACACACATTTAAAAATTCTCAACATATAATGGGCAAACTAGAGATGTATGTTTTTTTAGGGGATAAGGCTAAATAAACTTACAGAAGTGAAAAACTTACTGAAGAAACTGGTTAACATGCAGAAGCATATGAATGGGAAAGCAAAAGTCATAAAAGAATAAAACTTACTAAAGGTAGTAAATGTACTAATGAGAAACTCACTAATAAAGTTCTACTGTAATAGAGATAAAAGCAAAGATTGAAATATATTATTTGTAAGTTATGAATTGTCCATAACTAAGATCCACCCAATACCCCTTTTCGGCTATGTTCAATGGATGGATAAAATTACGACAATTTGTAGTCACTAATGATATTTGTGGTTACCACTAGCTCTATTGTATTTATCGGTATTCTAAAATTCACATTACACGTAACCGTTTTCACAATAACAGCACCTCTGAACAAATATGTCAAATAACGGCCCAACATGCAAAGCAACCAACATACAACATGGTCAGTGGTGTATTGGTCAAGTGGATAGTGACCATAACATGAAATCCAAACTGTCCTTTCACGATACACACCAACAATAATATAAAATACGAAGATACAGTCAATCAGAATTGATGGTTGTTGCCACTGTCAATGCACCTTCAACCATTGAACGAAATCTGTCGACCAGTCCAGGTAATTCGGTTTACCCGCATTGTACTCATTGGTTCCGAAATTGAAGGTTTCTATTAGATGATTCTTATGTGTTACAGTAACGCCAACATGAAAGCTTGGACCTTACAAGCTTTCATGTTTGGGTTTCTTAGCATTATGGTTAGTGGTGGTTGTGAATAGACGAAGGACTTTTCTAAGGCAAACATTTTTCGCGTTAGTGTAGTGTTACGCATTAATACTAGCGCTGCATTGTGAATTGACCTCAGCAAAAGTGTTGCCTAGTTCTGCTAGACCCAAAGTATGGTACAAGTATGCCAGTGTATCAGTGCAACACCAGTACAAACATTTGAGATTCTGAAATAGTTTGCATTCCACCAGTGCGTCCAGTACAAGCACGTAGACCTACGGATTGGAAATGTCATTGGAAAATGGAAATGCAACAAAATATGGGTAGAGCCACATAAAAATCCCATGCATAGTTCAGCTGTTACGGACCTGTCAGCATTCGGCTAAGAAAATGTACCAAAGAGTTGCGATATTTGGACACGTTCCGATTGCCTGCAGGTACAAAAAGTCATCCAGAAACCACATGTATTACACATTGAACACTGCAATGCTCGTAGGCATGCAGTTAATTCACTCCCTCTAGTATTAACCTGATTAGAAGATATATTCCATAGACATAATCGTTTTATAAAAATATGGACACTTATGGGCTGGCTATTGAACTAGGGCAGGGCTTTCCAACATGAGGCCCGCAAGACCTTTTCAAATGGCCTGCGATATGATCACATTAACCACCATAAAATCACTGCAATATAGTAGAACATTCTATGTAGTCAAATTGTGAATATATTAGGCAAGGGTTAAAATGTTATCACAAGCCAAACGGTAAGGGCGGCGTTTGAACTGGCATCTGTGATTATATAGTTATTCGGCTCTGCCAAATATTCGGCAGTAAGCGCATGTGCATTGAATTCCTAAAAGGGTATATTTATTGTAGGCCCCTACTTAGTCTGTTCAAGTCTGTATCAAGTCATTCCATCACCTCACTCTTACCTGAATAGATTTCTTTTTCTCCCAATTCAATTTGTTGGTGGGTCTTGACAACATCAAATGGATTGGTTACAACTGCTGCTATCTATATCAAATAAGAAGAAACCAACACTTTAATAATAATGGTGATTGTAATATTGCATTAACTATCATTTAGAATAGTGTTGAAAGCCCCTATAGCAATGCAACCTATATACCGGTACATTTAGAGTGTTTTTTCAACTACCTAAATCCAAAACTAGGTATATCATTCATAAAATGTAATGAGTTGAATTTTAAATTTCTTGTACAAACGCATCTACCTATAGGCCTACCTTACTGGAAGCCTGTTGACATCTCTAACCAATTATTTTAATTTGGAGTCAAGTTGAATCATTTGTTATACTGTATTCATTTAGATATACCGGTAAGTAACTAAAAGAAAATCCAAGTAAAGTGACCGATTGCTTATTGACTATGAAATATAAATTGACTATGAAACATGAATTAAGCTTAGAGAATACAGGATATATCTGATCATATTAAACCTAACCTGCCAGTAGATTATTGAACATTTCAAATACAAAACATATTCCACTCAAACTAGTAAAATTTTGTACATTTATCCAGCCTACCGGAAGTATGTTTTTTCTGCAATGCTTCTCTTTTACATTCTAATGTACGGTACGTTGAATTGATAATACCGGTATAATATTGTTATTCAGAAAGTTGAACGAGGATTAATAACGGATTGCCTGAATCTCTACTCATTGGAAACTCTTCTCCTGTATAAAATCTTCTCTGATAAAACTCTTCGACTGATATTTTTTGAATAATCAAATACATGTATAATTCCTATATTCTCTATATACTTACAGATCCTGCCATCGCACCTGCCATAAAACTCAACCAAAATGATGGCTCTCTGGACTTCACAATATGGCTTTTGAAGTATTCGTAATGCATCCAATATATAGCTAAAATAAATGAAAACATTACATAGTAAGTTTTGGTACCGTAGGCTACCAGTATTTCACTGTGTGTGAAATTCAATTTAAGGAAGGCAACATAGGCCAATAATAGACACAATTCCAAAAAGACAGTTCTACACCGCTAATGGAAGGTAGGCCTATAAGGCTATAACTAGTGATGGGGCCGTTGAAAATGTTCAAAAATGTTCAATTCATTGAAAACTTTAGTTTCTGTGAATCCAATAGAATGCACTGAATTCATTTCAACTCATTTTTATTCAACGATTTCCAAAAAAAAATGTTGGGTTACTTTCAATTCATTAAAAATGTTCAATGCAAATTTATTGAAATTTTCAATGCAAATTTATTTATATTCTCAATGAAAATTTCAAACATCCTATTCCTCATTCAACTGTCAAATAGGACATTTTCAAATGACTTTTCGAATAGGACAGTACAAAAGAGTACTGGCCCCACCTATAGTTGATTGCCGGAAAGGTCTGCACATTCAGTGAAGCTACCGTATTAATGTTCAAAAACTTATTCTGAACACAGTTACAATCTTATAGGCCTACTCATCATTTCTACTTGGTACATTGCAAGTTGTATTATATATATTTTTTTTATGTTGCTAAACGACCCCACCAACAGCTAGGTTATACGGGGGTGCGAATGAGCGGATGATAATGAAACGATGGAGAGATGATAGATGAAAGGACGTTTACAAAAACCCATGCCTTATGCGGGACTCGAACCCACGCCCAACAGTGACTTCAGTTACTACCGCTAGCCATAATTGACTTAGCCACCGAGGAGGCTGTTGTTGTATTATAATGTGGTGGTTCAGCAAAGTGTTCTGGTATTGCTACGAGTGAATTCAAACTTTAGTTTCATCTGTAACAACTTACCTATAGGCCACCAAAAAATAATTTTTGAAAATTTGAAAATTTTAAATGAACTGAATGAAACAAAACAATTTTTTGGGAAAATGATTGAAAAAAAAGTACATGAAAATTTACATCCCTAGGTATACGAATGAGAACTCTCAGAGCTTCAAAAAAATTGTTGTCCTGTGTAGATACTAGATACGGTAGCACCAGTGAAGGGTGTAAGTAGGCTACTGTACAGGCCATCATAGTTTGACAGTATTTCAGGTGTATACCTACTTGTGTACATTTTCTATCCATGGACATAAGAAAAACATTATTATACAACAGTTTTTGAAGCTCTGAAACTAGCCGCCCTGGTGGCTGAGTCAACTATCGCTAGCGGTAGAAACTGCAGTCACCGTTGGGCGTGGGTTCGAGTCCAGCATTAGGCATGGTTTTTTGTAAACGTCATTTCACCTATCATCACTTCATCGTTTCATTATCATCCGCTCATTCGTACCTCCGTATAACCTAGCTGTTGGTGGGGTCACTAAGCAAGATTTAAAAAAAGGCCTACTTGTATCCATGAAAGAAGGTCGTCTACATAAAAAAACACTAATATCACTGTTATCACTGTGGCCTGTAGGAGTGGTACTTTTAGGATATTACTATTTTTCAGGCTGAGGTTTGCAATGATAAATGTAACTGCATTTTCCAAAAGTGATACACCCAAAGTGGCAGGGGAGACATTGAAATTACTAAAGTTTTCAGAATTATCAGTTGGTAAATTACCTTCTTCTTTTGTGGACATTACAAAAGTAAGCCTAAGACTTGGCATATGCGTTGCACATTTTTATTAATGGAGTTATCCCAATAATCAAAGACTAGATCCACCTTGTTTGGAAATAATCTTGGGCTGCGGCTACGGTACCAACCTGAGAAAGGCACATCACGGAGTAGTGTTGATCCAAGTCCCTTGAATAAACCTCGTGGCCCATGATAATGAAGAAGGCTTTTAAATGCTTGACCAATTTCTAAAAAAACATATTGGAATAAGAAATGGTAGGTTTAGATGGTAGCTGGTAGGTTTAGCCTACAGTTAAACCAATGGAAAAATTGAATGAAAATAAGTTTTACCTAGATAGCTTACACGCTTTGATTGCATCTTTGTGCGAATAAGCTCTAAAGGGGAAACTAGTGTGACTGCAAATAATCGTGCAGTTGCACCAGACACCAACGGACCCCACATAGGTTGAACACCATGATGTCGATCTTTGACAAGAAGTCTCAATTGTTCGTAAGTAACAAAGTATACCATGGTTGCAGGTACAGCCAAAACCAATGTTGGTCCCAAACCACTCCACAATGACCCAATGCCTTCGGAACGACTGATCTTTGTAAATGCATCAATAGTTCCTGTAAATTGGCTTTGCCGTTGGTACCAATTACTTGAATATGATTTTGGCTCACTAGGACCATTACTATTGAAGCAAGGGCACAAATGATCCATCAGGCCATTGCAGTATAAAAAACATTTATTAGAGAGTTGATTTTTTTGCTGTGACTGAATGCGAATTTTGACAACATCGAATGGCGTAACTGAAATAAAAAATAAGGTTAGTACATTACTGGTCTGGGCTAGGCCAAACTTGTAGGATCCAGTCCTACTTTTAAAATGCAAGTGGACACATGACATGTTTTTAAAATTTAGAGCACTAATCATTAATTACCCATTAGTGAAGTGATTAAGGCTCCTGTACATGATGCTACCATTTGTTGAGAAGTTTTTATTCGATATCTTGGGTCATCTAGACCACTGAGGTTATCTGAACTTCTATCTGTCATTTCAAAATGTGTAGACAATTTTTAGATAAAGTTTTATAATGTGTGTAAATCAACAATACAATAGGTACAGTACGTGTATATTTTTCTAAAGCAATATCATTTTGTGTTACATTCTGTTGCCAATTAGCAAAGCCGCACAAATAAGTGAAACGACAAGACTTTTCTTAGCAACAAGTCAACAATCAAACAACTAGCAAACAATAACCTATATTTGCATCGCCCGATTAAACTGTAGAATTCATGGATCCAAGTTTAAAAGGCGATGGTTTCCAGGCAAGGTTAAGCGAAATGTGCTGTCATTACTCATTATATTGAACTCTCGTAGATAGCTACACACTTCTTAAAATAGAGGAGCTTTAGTACAATACGTGAAATTAATTAATCAATTGATGAAGGAACGTTTCATTATAACTGTACAAATAATAATACAGTAATTCAGTAGCACTAGGCTAGGCCTATCCCTGTATGTGCGCTGTAGTTCCATAATTTGTCACCGCAGACACCCACAAGTAGGCCAGAGGCAAATATCAGCGGTCCGAGTTAAATCCTCATCTTGAGATCTGGTATCAAGTAGGCCTACTAGGCGTATTTATTTAATTTAACCCGCAGCTTATTCAAAATAAGTATTATGTGTGGGGGTTTCACATGCTCAAAGAATGCTTTAACAGCGTTAAATATACTGTACATTGTAAGTATGATAGACCATCGAGTTTGTAGTTACGTAGTTTGTGGTTCCGACTTCTTGAATTTGACATAGGCCTAGGTGGCCTAGGGCCTAAGTTGGCTTTGCAATAGCCTAGGTGTAGGGCCTAGGTTGGCTTTGCAATAGGCATACCTTTCCCCTAGCTTAGACCCTGGCGTTTGTTGGGACAGCCGAATCATTGTTTCCCAAGTGTCAAACTGTGAGTTCATTCCTAATAATGATGTATATTCCTAGACCTAGCCTAGGGCCTAGACCTACTTGAGCCAATAGCTAGACCACTAGGCCTATGCAATCCATGTGATTGTGACATTGGCCTGACTAGACCATTGAATTTGTAGTGTTATAAACTTATATATTCAATGCCTAGGTCTAGCCAATGGTCTAGCTGCCTCCTACACTAGACCATTGACTAGACCTAGGCCATTGAGATACCGTACCATAAACTCAATGCCCCAGCCTAGGCCATTTATGTAGGCCCACTCTGTGACTAGCCTAGGCCATTGAGAAGACTCATGTTTCCACGACTAGGCCTCGGTCCAAGTTTATCATGCAGTCAGGAAACGGTTTAGCCAATTCGATTCAGCCTGAAACGGTTCAAACATTGTGACATACCCTACGTAGATTGATTTTCGGAAAAAATTATTATCAAGTCCCAACATGCTTTAAATCTGAAATGTGTGGTTATGGTTCGTATGGTTACATAAAAAACTCAATGCCGCAACTCTCGTGCTAATAACAAAATGGTGTGAATAAATAGATATGGCCAGCATTTTTTGATTTCCAAACTATTTTCACTAAAAAGATTCAAGGTATTATGATGAACGTCAAATATTTAAACCTTTTCAGCCTGAATCGATTTTGGTAAACCGTTTCCCAGCTTGTGTGATACACTAGGATAAGGGACAAGGTGCAACGCTTAGCCCTAGTAATTGGTTACCGGTGTAGGTCTAGTGTTGAAGTGCTTAAAATATAGGTCTCGGCTCACGTCTATGCAAGGTGGTAATTAATGTCAACATTTAAATAACCACTAAAAAACGTTCTATTCTATCAAATAGATTGTGTGCTTATAGTTACTAGCTCTAGTGAATGGCTTGGATACCAACAACCATCACCTAGTAAATGAGAATCTAACCTGACTTGGGATTGGTGGTGTAACGAACGGTTTGGGCGCCAATTCCATTTTTCCGCCAATTGCACTCCATGTGTTGACGGGTGCTCAGCCATGCTTCATAACTTATTCAGTTATATTTCTTCATTATTTAGCCAAATGCTATTACATGACACGTATTGCAACAACAGTTGTTGGGCCTGCTCAATGATATCAACTCGCTCCCTTTGTATTTCTAGGGCCTAACATCAATTTTTGATAGATTTAAAAATATTGATACTTTTACTTTGTTCAATTTCTAATGGTAGGTTGTTTAAACATGTACTAATTAATCTGATTATAGAATATGCTATTAGGGGTACTAAATATTTCAGATGACACATCTTGTAGGTATGTAGGCCCATCTTGTGCCCTCCTCATCATATTGATCTGTTTCCAATCAGATTGATTTCCTTGTTGAGAAGTCTATCAAGATAGTGTGTCATTTTTCCACTATGCCATACATTTTTTAGCCTAAATTTTTGTATTTGGGAGAAATATAGAAATTCTTTAGCTTGAAGCTGTCTTTCGTAGGCGCATGGCCTACATTTGCGTTGATGTTTTAAACTGATGGGAACGTGCGTGGTGTTCCATGTCTCGTTTGCCGAGTTGTTGATAATGTACTAATAGTCGATAGGCCTACTACAGTAATGAATAAAAGGCTTGGAGAGCGTATTCAACTATAAAACTTACGCCGCATAGCCTAATTTTCACAGGTATACAGCAAAAACAATACGGTACATTATCCAGCTGTAGGCCTATACCTGTGAAAATGTTAGAATCCAATGTTGATAATCTATTTTGCATCATTTTGAAGGTATTATAATTATCTGTGTTTCTTCTGCATTCAAATTTTGGTACTAGTACCTCGTATAGCCTAGTTCAAAAGTTATCACCAAAAAACGCATCATGTTTAATCGACTCCCATCCACTCCTCATGTTAAAATATCAGATGTATATGTTATTAACACAGCTACCTGCTGATTTATTTTCAACTTTCAGACTTTATCAATTTATAACTATTGTTTTGTTTTTTCTTTCAGCTAGTTGCGTTTATTCTTATCGGAGTAGCGGTGTATGGACGCGCGTCTGCGCTTGTAACCAACCTTCCCATAATAAGCGGGATCCTTGTTTGCGGCGTCATCCTCATCTTGATCTCTATACTGGGCCTAGTTGCCGCTGTGAAACATCACCAAGTTCTTCTCTTCTTCGTATCCTTTATCTATTGAGCCACCGGCATATGCAGCTGAGTTGCTATTGAGTTCGCTTCATGTGATCTGGAAGGTGAGGGGCATATCGGACCTGGTTCGCTCCCTGCCACGTCCATCTTTACAGGTTTTTTTCGTGGTTTCTCTTGTAGATCTAGGTTAATGCTGGGATGGTTTGTATAATATAAGCCAGGCCGCTTTCTTCTCACTATCCAATCATTATCTAACCTAAGAAACATTCATCTCATTAATAATTCGTCCGACGCCATAGATTGTAGTCATCATTACAGTGCATCGTGAAACCCAAAAATGAAGAAAAATAAAGAAAAGACAACTGAATCATCTGCAAGGCTTCAGGAAGTCAATATCCCATTGACTCACTTTGACACGTGTCCCCTGCATATCCCTCGGTTATTCAAGTGTTCGCAGTTGAACCATTTGAGCGCAGAAGATGACATTCGTCAGAATGATTCAACAAATGTTTAGAAACTGATTTCAAAACTGATGGAAGAAACTGAATGAATATTAAATGCCGCATTTCCAGAAAGCAGATAGGTTGAAACTTACGTGTATCCCATAGTGTTATAATATGTACGAGGGATCTCCATTCAGGAACATCGTTAGGGGGTCCAAAGTGGGGTGCGCACCCCCCCAATCGACATTTGCGCCCCACCAATAATATATCCTTCTTTCACAAAAATATATTAGGCCTATATGTTGACCTACGAATAAACACAAATTGAATATTTTCCTGGGAGAAATCGCAAAAATAACTTTGAAAATGTACATAATTATTAAAATATTGAAAATATAACTTCGGAAATTGTAAATTGCTTGTAAATCGCAAAAATCGCTTGAATGGTGATCAAATCGCAAAATTGACTTTATAATTGTCTCTCGTGATTCACTTATTAGTTATTGGACTCCAAAATTGCTTGTGAATCGCAAAAATCACTTGAAAAATGACCATATTACAAAAAATTCACTGCGGGGCTCCAGACCCCCATTTAGCGTGCGACTGGTGTCCAGCTGCCAGTTTCACCGGTCAAAGTAAAATTGCCAAATTAGTACTATTGATCATTTTAATTTTTTTTTCAATTCAATAAAACTCCCAAACCCCTATGAAATTATGAAATGAATTTAGGAGACATTCAGGGTAAACCTACCGGTAAAATGACAAATTCCCAGAAGAAAAATCCGAAAACAAATAAATTTGAAAAGGAAGTGCACCAAAACAGTCGTAACATTTGACTCCATTTTACGGGCACGCGTGTAAATAATCTGTTGATCAATTTTAAGCACTCGCATACATTTTCTACCACCGACAACAGCTGGCCTAATTATTGGTGATAGCTTGAGGTTTAGATAGCAGTCTTGTCTAATATAGCTAGGCCTACAGGATTTCTAGAGATGTAGGAATTTAGCATTAATGAAAACATAGATTATGAAATTTTCTATCAAATCCATCAAAATGAAAATGCTATGGGGCCTACGTATTTTACATAAATATAGGCCACCAAAACTAAAAATAAATGCTATATTCCTAAAGCTTGAATAATATCTACTAGTCCAAAAGTAATCAATATCGGGCGCAAAATAACCTAGTCGGTTACGCGCCCTACAGTCCCAATACTCGATTCAATTCAATAATCAACATAATCTGTTACAGTATGAATTATATTTTCTAAAACGATACAATAATCGATTCAGTTTCTATAATACGATATCGATATGATTATTTTCGACTATCAGAACTATTTTATATTACTTCCAAAACTTCCCTCGTTTCTCTTCACATAGTTCTTCCAATCAGTGTCATGTCAAGTATCTTGTCTTCAATTGAACAACATTCGCTCGATACATGTTATCCGGGAGGTGAGTGGCATAGTGAGGTGAGTGGTTCGGTCCCCACCACCCTCCATCATGGGCTAATGCCAGGATGGCTTTTACAATAAAGGCCACACTGGTCTTTTTCCACCATCCTTCCCATCACCTACAAAACCTTCATCTCATCACCCCATCATCTCGTCATCCCATCACCTCATTAATCATTCATCCGATAGCAATAGATCTTCGTTATCATTTCAGTGCGTCAAAATAAGTGATTTCGTTATTTCCAACACATTTTCTCGAATATGTTTCTAGCCTGCTCTAGGAGTATTTTGTGCTTCAAGTACGTGTTCGAAAATATTTTTCGCGTGCCCGATGCTAAGTATCTGTACAGAGGTTCCGCATTAACCACTTGACGGACGTGGTCACGTATATGCACCCACGCAGGGTCGCGACGACAGGCCGTCGATGCATACACACGTCCCTACCCTTTCCAGTTCATTGCATTCAATATCACGACAACATAACATCGTGTTGACATCTAGGAAATGGAATGAGAAATTGGTTTTATTTTTTTTTGTGGATAGAATTCCGGCACGCTAATGTATCAAAAAGTTATATACTGTAGTCAGCTGTTATTTCAGAACCTCGTTCTAGGCTTTCGTCCCCACATGTGTCGAATTGATGAGCTTCTGAATGCTAAATGACAGTGATATTTGTGAATTTATTGTTTTACAGTCAAGTACAATATATCAATACAATAAATACAATTGTATCCGCTGTAAATGTTATAAAATCCATATAAACACAAGTATATGTGCAGTGTAACCTGAAAATAACCCGGTAGGGCAGTGACTTGGTAACCTGGCAATTGAGTGGTTAATTATACTGTTGCATCTGATGTAATAAGTGAGAGGCTCAGTGCTAAAGACTGAATCTGTCAGCGTGATAATATTAAGTCTACAGCTTACTAATCTTTCATTTCCTGTGTGTGTGGCCTAGAAATGTAATTGAGAGCAGTTGGCATCAGCTAGCGTAGTCCAAGGCAACAAGTAGCAGGTCATGTTTCTTCTTGAAGATATGGTTGTTAGTTTGATGATGATGATTATTGTTTGCTTAACGACCCCACCAACAGCTAGGTTATATGTGGGTACGAATGAGCAGATGATTATGAAACTATGAAGTGATGATAAGTGAAAAGACGTTTACAAAAACCCATGCCTTATGCGGGACTCGAACCCATGCCCAACGGTGACTTCAGTTTCTGAAGCGGTGCCTTAGCTTACTGAGGTACCGAGGGCAGCTGGTTGTTAGTTTGCCAGCCTAGATAGAGCCCCAGCCTAGATTATAGGCCTACCTAGATATGTTAGTTATCAAAATAGGTTCAAAGGTCAGCCTTAATTTATTGTTATAAACCATTGAGGCCTACACTATCAGTGTATCCTATTAATCATTTTTTCAGAATTATTCAGCTTTATTTTGATACCATTTCTGTTTTAGTGCACATAGAAGCTACCGGTACTAATGTTTACCAAATTCTAGGTTTTAAAACGGTCATACAGGTAATCTAATTAATTATATACTGTAGGCCTACAGTGAAAACGGTGTAAAATTTAATTGTCGTGTCTGCACTTCATAAAGTGTTGAAAACAAAAATCACCAAAATGGTAAAAAAAATCTGAAAATATCACTTCACCACTAAGAACGATAAAAAAAAGTCAACACCAATTCACCCCTTTTAGGCATTTAAAAATGAAATTTGTTTTTTACTCTGCAAATGCTTTCCTCTGCCTATGAGGAATAGGCCTACATCTTTATTTTGATCTCTGTCCAATTATTTGGTTGGCAAACGACACAAAATAACAGATGAATATTAATTAATTAATGAATTATGGAAGTTTGAAATTTGAACGGTAGGCCTAATTATGGGTAGTAATTGCAGATAAATTAGAACGATGATGGAATAAATATTATGCCCAACAGCAGAACTTGAATACAAAAGTGGAATAAATTTTACAAATACAGTAAACCCTCGATAATTCAAACTCGGTTAATTCGAATTTCGCGCTAATTCGAACTAGAGAAATGACCCCGACTGCTGGTATAAGGATACCAATGTTAATTCATTTTGATAATTCGAATTCTTATTATTTTGAATTTCGAACTGATGATTAGTCTGAACTAATGTTTTATAATGTTCCATGTTTATTCAATTCGAATTTCAGCCAAAAATTACGTATAAAAGTTGTCTCAATCGAATAGTTTATTACGTGAAATCCTTTGTAATACGTATTCCCTATCATTGAACATGACCGACCGCTCATGATGTTCAAATGTTCTATGGGGCGTCCCGACCGCTCGACACCCACCCGACTTGTCACGGCGTAGTTGATGGAGCGCGTGCTACCAGCGAGGCGGGTGGTTTGAAACACCCGAGCGTTAATGGCAAGGGGGGACGGGCAAGTTATTCTCACTGACACATGACAACAAAGGACTTCTTATAGACACAGGACATTAATGAAGATATGCTCTTGTCCGTTGAAAAGTTAACACCTTTCGTGTTGCTGTTGAAGAAAAATGACTCTCAAAATGATATATTTGAGATCACATTTTTATTACTCACTTGCAATTATTTTATTGACGGAGTGAATATTATTCCCACTGTGCATAAGTAGTTGATCTTCTGTA
Organism: Brachyptera putata; assembly: GCA_907164805.1. Taxonomy (NCBI): domain Eukaryota; kingdom Metazoa; phylum Arthropoda; class Insecta; order Plecoptera; family Taeniopterygidae; genus Brachyptera; species Brachyptera putata. Next base: position 16,780,175 of record OU015463.1, on the reverse strand, counting down.
AGTAAATCAGCCCGCTAGTGCATGCATGCAGAGATAATAATTCGTTCATTTCATTCTAGGCCCCAACATTCATATTATTTTAATTGCCTCGTCAGTTCTCTACGTTGCTTTTTACTTTTTAATCCTGATGTTAGGTAATTTTACTCTTTCAACACTGTGATTGTGATAACTATTTCTTAATGAGTGACATGATAATATATAGTACGGTACTCAAGCAAATGTTTGTTGTGGTTTAAAATTGTTGAGAAAACACTCTTGAAGGTAAAGTGAAGATAAACACATAGCTGTCAGAGAATACGTAGTATGTGCAAGGGGAAAAGGAGGGAACTAATTACGTGCGCTGCTTCAACCAGAGCTCAATATTCAGAAAAATAAGATACATTTTTATATAATTTGAATTTCGATTTTTGGTCCCTTGGAATTCAAATTGACGAGGGTTTACTGTATATAACACTAATTTAAGATCGAAATAATGATGCTAATTTTGACTAACATGTAGATCATTTTGTAGAAAGTGTAATGGTTGAACCTCAAAATTGGATAATTGGTTATTCCCTAATTTTACGGATTTAACAAAATATCCATATTATTTTCCAAGAGACCAGCAGAAGACATTAAATGCAATAACGGTAAACTCTCACCCTCTATAATCAAAATTCAATGTTCCCCAAAAAAAGCATTTTGAATGATGAAAGTTTGAATTGTAGAAATATTCAACATTGAGCTTATGGGTCAAATTTTATAAGGAACAGAACTACTGGTTGAATAGCAGCCTAACTTGAATGTTGAGAGTTTGAATTAACAGAACTTGACTGTGTCACAATTTAGTTCCAGTGCGTATGTTCAATGTAAAACGTAATTAAAAAATGGGAAAATCAGTGCATAAATGTATAAGAGAATGTCTGGCCATGTTTCACCACTATTTTCTCAATGTTTTGAATGCCTTAACTCTACTGCCAGTACATGCTGATCTTGTTCCTTCTTTTCCTGGTCCAGTTCAGTGTTGCTTGTGCTTGCCTCGCTGTCAACAGAGAACAGCAACACCAGCTTGCTGAGCAGGTAAGCCTACCTACGCCTAAAACTACATCCAAGCCCTAGGCCAGCAGTGGCCAACCTTGCTAAACCTTTGCGGTCCCCTGTGTAGCCAGCCCCGACAATGAAATAAGTTGGTTTTGTTTCCGGTCCTATGTCGGTGCTGGCCCAACATCTAATTTCGCGCCGTTTATTAGTGAAGAAAGTTTTTCTACGCCATCTAGCACATAAATGAACTTTCATCTATTTAGGCACTTCACTGCCTTCTTAACCATTGAAAAAATTATAAATAGGCAGCAAAGGAAAAAGAAATGTCGGAACTACTAAGGATGGCTATTCGATGTTTATGTTCGAGTGATGTTCTAGACAATTCCAATTGTAACTACACTTTCAGTGAAGGGAAAAATGATTGTTATAGATCCCTCAGGCTTCAGGATGTTTTGATCACAGTCATAATTGTATAAAGTGTTCTTGAGGATGATATGTCTGATGAATGATGATGAAATGGGCCGGCGATTCATGTTAAGCAGTGGCGTTTCGTACGGCCGGAGTAAGTTGAACCTGTGGAGCCAGCCAGTGTAAAATAAATGGGATCAGTAAGGGTTAAACATAATTTCCAAGTTAATGATGGGGGTCACAAAGCTGTACGCAAATACTTCATGGGCGCTGTATGAAATGTTGCGACTCTCCAAAAGGTCTTCGGAAAAGAGAGCTTCTACGTTGTCTGACAGTATTTTTGTTGTACATATAGGGAAAATTGAATTCTTTGATGCTCGTCTTGGAAAGATCTCAAAATCCACTAGTGTTTCATTTCATCTGTATCCATCTGTAATATCTATAGGCCCACATTTGGAAATAAGAGCAAAAATGAGACAAGACTAAAATCGTAATGTACAATAGTCTACTTTATATTTTTCAGTTTCAATGCCTATCTAGCCTGAACATAAGAATTACAGTCTATTGCCGATTAACTAGAAATGTAAGTGATGTATAAAATTACATTGCATATTATACAAATTAAAAAAGTATGTGTAGGCCTGAAAATATCCACGTGTAGGCCTACCAGTTGAAGTACGGTTTTATCACTACAGTAAAAACTTTCTATAGAATCCATTCCATATTTGCATAATCAACATCCTTTCTGTTGAGTCATCATTGATGATTAATTCTATGTATATTTTTTCTCCAGGGATGGAAACGTGTGCCCGATTCAGTCAAGGTTGACGTGCAGAAAGTTTTCTCTTGCTGCGGATTCGAACGTGACATCGGAAACAGTTCTACACCGATGGGAAACCCACCGTGTTTAGCAGAGGTGTGAATAAATTACGATGATACATGTTAATGGCTGCAAACCTGTCCAATACTTGACAACTTTTTTTCACCTGTTCTTCTCTGAGCAGAGCAAACCAAATTAAAATTTAAGAAACAATACCTTCTATTTCAGTTATGTATCATATAAGATAATGAAAATAGTCACCTATCATCAGTCGAGGCATGAAATTATAGCAATAATTGTTTTGTTTTTTAGCATCAGCCATTAGGCCCACAAAATAGCATTTTATAGCATTAGTCAAATTTGAAATTGTTATTAATTCAACATCAAAAAGTCTTTGGACCAATGTAAAGGATCTGGGATAAAAATTATGTATGCATATATATTGGAAGTTATTTTCAACATGTTCAGAGCTTGAGCAGTGAGCAAGTTCTGGAAAGAAAGTGTAGGCCTGGCCTACTTACTGGTAATACAGATTGGCGTCAATATGCCCTACTTTAAAATACTCATTGAATTGTAGGCCTACAAATTAAAAGAGCAAATGATTGCCACAGGCCAATGAATGTTTGTGAATAAGTGGGGTATTTTATTCAAATAATTGGAATGGAAGATTTTAGGTTTTCATGGTACAGACTACAGGGTAATTCCGTCGGATTTGAAAAACTAGAAGTGTAGTGAATAATGTTCTCAGAAAAAATCAAATTTTCTTAGAAATAGCGTGGATTTCGGGTAGGCCTACATGTTGATTTACCTTTTACCGTTGTAAAAGTCATATATTGCTTTAGCCTACATAGCGAAAAAAGAACTTGGCCATATTATCCGTCACAAATATCAAGCCCTACTTTCCAAAAATATTTACGCTGATTTCTTCTTACATTAGTGCTGTCATGTATCTTGAAAAACTCGACTAAACGTCATACTAATTTCATGTTTTTGTTTTAGGCAACCGAACCTTGCATGTATAAGCTACAAAATACAATTAATTATGCATTCAAACTCACGGGCGGCATCGGACTTTTCTTCAGTTTCACCGAGGTAAGTTGAAATTTTAACTGGGTCCATCTGTGTTGAACTAAATGGTACCGGTGGCATATAGACGAAGATGTCAACGAAATGTTTAAGGATGTCACAACCCTGAAACTACAATAGTGAATAATGTCAAAATTCATTTCCCTAATTTTAGAGAAAACTAGAAATCTTCATCTCAATTTTAGAAACTATGATAGTTACTTTTTCTTGTCCTCCAGAGACCATGAGTCATTGATGTAGGCATTCCGCATTACCGATTCTGTATGGAAACAAACAGAAAAGCAATATCTACGTCACAACTCGGAAAACAGGCTAGGGCCAGGAGGAAAATTGAATTATTATAATTTCTGAAATTGAGATAATGATTTCTAGTTTTCTATAAAATAAGGGAGATGGATATTGTCATTAGTCAATGAAATCTAGTTTTGTGATTGTCCTTTAAAATAGAACTAACCTCCACTCTTACCACTCAACTTTATCACCACTCCCTTCTAGCTCCTCACCATGTAACAGTAGTACCTAGACAAACCACTAGAAAGCGTGCTGGATTATGCTGCTAGTCTGCTACTAAGCAGTCAGCAGGACCGCTCCTCTATCCTGTACGTAAGAATTGCAGGCATAGTCGAGGGGAATGGAGACGTGCCGGGGAGAATTTAATTTTTGTTCGGTCATGAGAGTGCAGTGTCTTGGTATTTGGTAGTAGGCCTATACTTTTTGTCTCTGCTTTGTAGCCGTCATCAGAAATTGAATTTATGTTGATTAGTTTCCTGCTTCTATAGTAGTACATACCAATTTGTAATTAATTACTAATGGAGGCATATTAGTTTGGAAAATTGAAATGTATTAGCTAATTACAGTGGAACCTCATTAGTACGGTTTTCAGGGGACTGACGAAAAAAATGTGTCGATATGAAAAGCTCTTGAAAAGGAAACTTCTACATGGGGAGTAGGATATGGGTGGGATCAAAAATTAAATTTGAAAATGAGAAGAATGTAAGGTATACATGACAAAAATTGTAAATGAGGTTCTACTGTAATCTAATTAGTAGGGTTGCCAATCAATACGAATATTTTGATAGATTTTGGATATCAAGGTTTCAATCGATATTGAAATCAATTCATTCTATATCGAAAGGAATTCAATATTGAATAAATAAATAGCGGGCTGTCAGCCGTAGACCACGACGCCATATCCCCAGCTTGAAAGAACAAGCAGCAAGGCGAACGAACCAGTCTTTCAACAATTTGTATCTATGATATAATGATGCCGTACCTCTATGTCATTGCCTCAAACTCACGGCGTCTTTTAGTCACAGGGATTGAGCTGTAAGATTACAAATGGTCGCACTTTTCTTGAAGTCACGCATCTATAATTGTACAAACATGAGTTGTCCTGAACCACATGAATAAATAATTCTACATCAAATTCTGGATTTTGAAGCTCGTAGTGATGTTTGAAATTGCAGTTTTTATGGATGTGTGGATCGATATTTTGGTGAGTCGTCTCTTTTTGCAATTGTTCGATATAAATCCTAACAACCGGAAAAAGATGAATCGCAATTGCGGTGTGTAGCATCCGGTAAAATCGAAATTTCAGCCGACGAAAGTTGAAGTTGAGTCATAATCACGACACCGAATCGGTACCGAAACGGTGCCGTGAACCACCATGTTTTAAGGTGAATACTGGTTTGTGATTGGACAGTTGGGAAAATCGTGTCGGACGACAAGAAAAAATCGGAACTGGAAACCCACCTTAACCCAACAAGGACCTCATGAACCCACGTGCTCATTCAGGAGACCGGGGTTCGATTCCCGACATTTCCTGTCATGATCCTGACGGGGAGGGTTTCGTGGTTTCCCTCTGTCGTTCAGGTTAATACTGGGATGGCTCCTCAAAAACAAGCCAAGACCGAATCCTTCTCACTATCCAAAAGCACATTATAAAATTAACCTTCCATCTCTTCATTTCATTTATCATTGACCAATGTCAAATAGATCTTAATCACCGGCACATGCAGCGTGGTGGTTAACGCGCTCGCTTCATGTGATCCGGGAGGCGAGAGGTTTCGGACCCGGTTCGATCCTTGCCGCCGACCATCTTTACAGGGGTTTTTCGCGCTATCCCTCTGTAGTCTAGGCTAACGCCGGGATGGTTCCCACAATATAGGCCACGACCGCTTCCTTCCCACCATTCTTCCCATTACCCAAGAAACCTTCATCTCATCATCCCATTGAACATCAATCCAACGCCAATAGATCTTCGCTATCATTGCAGTGTAGGAATCTTAATCATCAGTAGGGCCTACATGGTGTGTCATTAAGCCCAGTATAAATGAAAATATAAACAAAATATACCTCAACCCTCAACTAATAAGCCAAATCTCTTCTATTGAAACAATAAATATTTAATATTTATCTAATATTTCCTTGTCAATTATTAGTGATCATTTTTTATGTATTTTGTGATGATTCATTAATGATAAAGAGTGTATAATGATGTTACTAATGGTGTATGATACCTTGCAGTTCTTGGGTGTCTGGTTGACTGTGCGTTACCGCAATCAGAAAGATCCAAGGGCTAGTCCAAGTGCTTTTCTCTAACCACTCGAATTGAGTGTCAACTAGTCCGTACTAACTACTAAATATAGGTGCTGGGTTTAGGTTTCGTTAATGTACGTATTATAACATTGATTGCTTACTAGTTTGCTATTAATCTAGGCTTATTAGGCCATGTAATGGTGGCAAATGCTTATGTAATGGTATTTAAGTAAAGATTATTATTGCATGGGTGGATAGATGAATGAATGCGTGCGTCCTAGGGTTGCTCAATTTTGATTTCAATATTTTTGATTCATTCATAATTTTTGGACTTTGATTCGAAAGTCCTGGATTGCCTGGTATAATCTTATAGTCCTACTATAATATTCAATATTTGATCAATTCGATATCAGAACTATGATGAATGATGAATGTCAATTTTAAAAAATTGTAAATGGGGTAACTGAAAATAGCTGCTAGGAATTTTGTATTGCTTGCAAGAAACTCGGTGCTTAGCAACTTTGCTCTCATACATATCACACACATCCCTCTTTACAGCTAATTATGCTCATTGCCCCATACCATTCTGTTTCTTGACAACTATCTATACAGTAGGCATCATTTTTTTTACTAGGAAAACGCAACAAATGCGTTGTCGGATGCACCTTGACTTCAAAACAATTATGTCACTGTCTTCCTGATTTATTCCGTTAACTGATTTTAATCATTTTAAATTTCAATTGGTTCTGTTGCTTGATTGTTGAAGGGTTTCTTAATAGCTTTGATTGATGTAAAAAAATTACATTAGGCCTATACATTTTTTTATCGAACAGCTGATCCAATTTGGGTGAAATTTCAGAATAATGTGTATCATTATCAGGCCTATATTAAAATACCGTGAAAATTTGAATTTATTTGGAGAAAATATTTTTTCCAAATTTTCTCCCTTGGTTCTTATGGGGTTCCAAACTTCGAAATGGGTTTCCTCAGACGTGGTGCAACCGATTGCGCCTCAGAACTGTACAGAACGAATTAGATGATGATACTTGCGTATGTGAAGTGTCAACTGAATTTGTAATTTTGTTTGACCTGTGAAGCGCGAACAAAAAACAAAAGAAAAGAATCGTTTTTTGTTGTGCAACAACAGAAATATCATTGAAACCGTTTAGAATGATACAAAATTGTGCTCATCTAACTACTCTCAATTACTTTACTTTGTTATACTTTGACCACTTTAATCTGAAGATGGAATTGAATTTAATATTTGGGAATTATGGTCGCCCTCTCATTTAAATGAGAAGCGCTTTCTCATTTATCTCATAGTACGGTAAGTTCTCATCAATCACCTTCTCTTCACCATTAGGATAATTAGGCCTATTCATAATTTTTATCAAATACATTTCTAGATACTGGTAATACCATATTTTAGTTTTATATGTTTTTGTATGTAGGTTTTATATGTGTACCGTATAATTTGGTTTTATGCACGTGTAGGCCTATACCTAATACCTATCCCTGCTTGCAATAGCAAAGCATATGCTTATTCTTGCAAAAGAATATGCAAAAGAATAAAGAATATTAAGAATATGCTTGCACCTATTCTGCTGTATTATGTAGTGGCTAATATTTATTAACCTTCATTCACGAGTAACGCTTGTTGAAATATTGAGCATGGAAACAATACATTTATGATCACTTAAATGATTTGTGTACTAATAGTGTTTTTTTTATTGCAGGTTATCGCCTTAGTGGTTGCTTTTAGGTACCGTAATCAGTTTGACCCAAGGGATAAAATTACAAGTGCCATAATGCCTCCATCTAGGCACCATAGTTACCTTTACTAAGTAAGAATCTGTCATTCAATTTTAGTTCACATGTAAATAATACACAGAATTGGCTTTTAGCTTTTATTAAAATGCATTTATAGGCGAGAACACAATAGGAAGGACTTGTATATACAGTTATACACATGCAAATTTCTACACTTCTTGTAGCGTTGGGTAGTAAGCTCAGCAGACCTTGACCTGGACTCGAATGACCAAGTCCACGAAATGGTAGAAATCAGACTGATCGTGACCTGACTGCTTGTGTCAATGTTAGTACAGAGTAGTTATATATTTTTCAATTCATTTATCCTCGGTATTGTATTTTGAAAATACTGGCAAATTCGGCTAAGGCTGACTCCTTCTCAAGAGTTCAAGCATAGTCAATAGATATGCTACTAGACATTCCACTCTTTGGATAGAATGAAAATACCCCCCCTGCACACCTCCATGCCCGTCGCCTACGTCTGCGTATAGTACCTCCGCGGACCACTGAAGGAGCAGCCCTGCTGACTGCTCAGTAGCAGCACAATCCAACAAGCTTGTAACGCTTTCTAGCAGTCTGTGTAGGTACTACAGGTGATACTGATATATGATGAGGGGCTAGAATGGAGTGGTGACAAAGTTGTGGGAGTAAAATGGGGGGGTGGGGGGGCAGTGCTATGTCAAGAATGAGTGACATTTCTACTGGTATATCTGTTGTCTTTGGTTAAAGCCATTCAATTGGCAAAACGTTGACTATTACCGGTAGTTCGACATTCAGTATTGTGATTTCTAGAGGGAATGGTTTTCTCATACCACTCAAATGTGTATGATGCCAGATATACAAACTATTGGTACAATGAGTAATATACTTTTTATCGTACCACTCAGCAGATGTATGTAGGCCTATAGCACGTCACATTCATAAGAATATTTTGTTACAAAGTTATAGGTTTAATGGTATATACATTCCAACATGAAATATAGTTTTGATTGAGAAATGATAGTCAGAAAATGTAGGTTTTGAACCGACTTAACTTGGGTTCTCATAGATACTGCATACATTAACAGATCTAGACGAATTAGAAATGCTCATTGTAGACCTTTACTAGTAATGTCGTTTTGAAGCTTGTAAACAGTTTCAATTGAAAAGGGTGAAGAGTCGACTCGATTGTTGCTGTTATTTTTATTCCGAGTTGTAATATTGTACCAGTACACCAAGCGTGACTTCGTGACGTTGGTTCTCTGCCTAACGTAGGCCCTAACGAACAATATCAAAATGTACTGTACGAGTAATTACAGTGTGAAAATGTAATTGAGATAGTATTATCAACTATTAACCTCCTCGGTCCTCACGTATATCTTAGCATAGATAAATTGCTTCTTGAATTAATGTTGTAACATGACAAAGTGACGTGTTACGGTCCAGTATTGTATCTGCGAAAGCTGAACTACAAAGCAATGAATGATAACCTAAATCAGGACTATTTTCATTTTCAAGCACACTTGCGATCATGTAGAATGGACGTTCCCGAAAATTAAATTTAAATCAAATCAACGCGTGTTTGATCACACATTTTTTCAAACGCTGTACATCGAATGCGTATGTAGACTGTCTGCTAGTTTTAGTGTGTATTATGTCAATAGAATTTTTGAGAATGCATCTTGATGTGTCTTGACCGATCGATTTATGTGACTGCAAGTGTACATGCTAGTGAAGTAACATGTCATTTTGATGACGGTGTTCAGCATGTATTTAAATTGCAAATGTACGCTTGCGGTCAGATGAAATGGTTCTCAAAAAAATCTACTCATTTTCAATTAGGGGGGTGGGTAGTTTCAGTGTGTATTTTGTCAGTAAATTTGCTTTAGGGATTCATTTTAAATTTCAATGTTGATTAATCAACTACTTTCTGTGACCGCAAGTGTACTTGATCAATATAGTTTTGAAATGTTTGTATTAAAAGTCGAAATAGTGAAAAAAATTGGAGCAAAACCTTTTCCACAAATATTTTGAAACATTTACCTCGAAAATGATCGAATGCATTTCTTCGTAAATGTTGAATTAATTTCAACTCGAGTTGGAATAAACTTTTAACACACATTTGATCTTTCAAATCACAATTAAAAACTATCATGAGAAACATCACTACAATGGAGAAAAGTGTGTTGGTAAAATGATTGATTGACCGTGGGCCCAAGTAGGTTAGTACTTGACGATAGTTAATAATGCATCTAACTGTGCCAGCAAACTATTGGTTATGAGTAGGGTTGCCAATCGATATCGAATATTTTGATCGATTTTCGATATCATCATTTCGATTCGATATCGAATCAATTCATTCGATTTTCGATTACTTCGATATCGAAAGTGAATTCGATATTGAGTATATAAACAACGGGCTGTCAGTAGTGTTTGTCATATTCTTAACATTGACAATCAGTTCAGTCTCTGTATAATTGTGACCATTCTGTATGGGATTTGGTGTCAGTCATTTGTTGATGCTGGAAGTGTGAGTGTCGACACAATGCAAACGCAGATTATCACTAAGCCTCGCAAAGAGATTACAGACGACTAAATGAACATGATCAGACCTTGAAATATTTCGATAATTTCGATCGATATTCGATATCGAATGGAATTCCTAATATTTCGATATTTTCGATCGATTTTCGATATAGCACATTTCGGTATCGTGTACGTTTTCTTGATCGATTGGCAACCCCAGTTATGAGTGACGCTATTGTAAGTTCACTCTGATCGTACAGTTGCCATTGTTTCAGTGTTAATATAGGTGGTTTTCAGTGTTTTTTCATGTGCGCCTCCTTCTCTATTTTCCCACATCCTCCCTTGTCCTCCCACATCTTACACTAGCATCCCGTAAACTGTATAAGAACTAGATTTAAGCACTTGGTGGTAATTTATGCATGTTATCTATTTTTCATCTTCTCAAGTATGTGCCTACTATCCGTTAGTACCTCTCTGGTTAGAATAATTTGTGATGCTCTTGATCCTTGAGATTCGAAGTATGCTTAAGCAACTAAATTCAAGCTCGAAACCTACAAAGTATTTGCCTTACGGCATTTCTCTTGTACCCTCGCGATGACTTTGAACTTTCTTGTTAGCAATACTCAAGCCGTAACGTGGACATTTCCAAACATCAAGTTCATTTATAAAGCTGAAAAAAAGTGAGAGACATTCATGAAGTTGCAGTAAGACTACAGCCATACATCAATGGAATAAGTAACGGGCATGCTCAAGTTCTATTAAAAGCATGTCGATCAGAACCACTCCCAATTGATTTTGAACTATATGCATGTGTATACCTTCAAATATTGCAAGCCTCTCTTACCTAGTCTTAGTTATGTGTTACTACTTTACTGGAGATCTGATTTTAGTCGATTTTTTTTATTGTTTATTGTTCTTTCCGATTTTAAGAACTTATCGAGATATTTTACCGAAGTTGATCCGTGGATGCAATCCATTGTTAAGGACGTGGAACCATACCTTCCTGTTTGTGATCTAGATTGTTGCCGGTAGTTAGGCCTTTTCCTAGGTTCAGATCATACCCTGGTCATGTCCTAACCATTATGCAGCACTTCCAAATGTTTCCAGGATTGTGGGTGCTAAATATATATGTGGTTATTTTGCACTTGGTGCAAAAAAAGTGTAACTATTTTTTTTCTTGAATCGAAGTCTCAATATATATTATGTATAATAGCATTATAATTTATAAAACACATAGTCTATATAATTGTAAATGTGTTGAAATTTATTGCATGCATTACTGTAAATGTGCATTGTATTTTGTAAGGGGACATCTAAATTGCGTCACAGCTTGGAGGGGGTTGTCAAGATTTTTGACAAGGTGTTACAAGGGTGGGAAAGGGGCAACTGTGTGACAGTACCATTTTTGTTATATGTATTTGGTGCCATTCTTATAGATTCTTATATTTATTTATTTAGTTAATATGGAAACTTATCATCATTACCTATGCATAATTTCAATAAAAGCAAACATAAAAAAATGAACATTATAATTCTATTACTTCATTGTACCTTTGCCGCCTGTTAATTTCAATTTTTTGTATAAAGGGGGGGGGGGGGAGTGTATGAGAATTTGTGACTTATTTAAAGGAGAGAGGGTAATTGGTTTTGTGACCAACTGTGACATTGGTGGAAGGGGGGGGGGGGGGTTCAAAGTGGCCTAAGAAAGTGTGACATGATTTATGGACGTCCTCTAAACCCTTTTTGGCCTTTTAGCACGCAACATTTGACTTTTACATATATTTTCAACGCGACTTGATGTATATGTTTATGCAATTGCTGTAAAGTGATTGTGTATGTGTACATATATACAATTACATGTATATGTATTGCATAGTGTGATAATATATGCTTATTTTTGTGTAGAATTTGAAATAAATACGTAAACCTAGAACCTACTGTATGATGTGATGTCCCAAAACCAGTTCTACAGTATACCAACTTTTGAACTTATAGACGACAATATTTGTTATGACATTCCAATTATTTATACGTAACAGTGACATTGATAATTTATCTCTATGTTACTAGTAGTGTATGATAGTACAAATACAATGTTTTGTTTATATTGTAACTGTGTTAATTAAGGCCTACAGGCTGTTGAATAATTATGCATTATATTCTCATTCGTTTGTTTTTTCTTGTAGTGCAAGTTCCAACTAATTTCAGATCTGGTAAAACCTCTTTCCATAGTAGGCTACTGCATTATTGTTTGTATATTATTTATTCAATCGAAATTATGATTCAGATACACGTCGGTAACTTAAAAGCCCACTTAATTCAAAATCTGATCATTCAAATTTACATAATTCAAACAATAGTTCTGGTTCCTACAATGTTTTGACCCATGAGCTCAATGTTAAATATAGGATTATTCAAACTTTCAAATTCAAAATGGGAATCCCTGGGTTATTGCATTTCAAATTAAAGGTTTCCTGTAGATTTTTCCATCTGACTAGGCCTACCTGCAATGCACACAATAATATAAAATCAGTTGAACACTTGCTGTACTGGTGTGTAAAGAAATGTTACGAGCCAAAGAAGTAAAACTAATTTAAATACATGTGCAATTAACACTGTGCTGTTTGTAGAGTCAGTAGGGAGTCTAGTTCCTTTCTCTCGACTTATTCGTTCGTAGATACAGTCACGTGGAAAAATGTGTTCAGCATTCATTTTTGTTCAAGGCATTCCCAGTCCCCGTAGGGCAAAAAGTTCCCGCCAGGTGATTTCACAGATGAATGATTATGAAACTTTAACAGTTATGACCTCCAGCTGGAATTACTCATTTCAATCCCCTTCAAATTCCTCTTTTAAATACAGCAATTCTTCTTGATGCAATAAGATGCAGACAATATTTATCAAAAATGCTAAAGACTCAAATTTTATAATGAGAGGTGGAAAGATCACGTGTAGCATTGAGTTATTATAATAAAGTCAATGCTTGTAATCACCAGTAATGCTCAATATTTTTTCATCAATATTTACCTCACTGTGTAGGCCTACCATTACCTACAAATAACACGTAACGTATTGTGTATGTTTATAGAGAGCGGACTGACAGTCTTCTACTAGATACTTCTCTGAATGGTTTCAAGCAGTTTCACTACATGTTCATCCAGAAAATCACTGTGATCGTTTATAATTATGTTACATTGACACTGTCATGTCTGGTTGTCCAACCTTACCTGTTAACCCTAAATTTTACAACCATCCATTGAAAATTACCTTGAAGCCCATGTCACAAGACCGACGTTATTCTGCTATACGCTCTTGAGCGGTCCCCTGAAAATGTTACCCTGTGGATAGGTTTCTCTTAATATTTTGAAAAAAAAATATTTCATATGGGGACTTGACCTTGTGGGAGATTGATTGTGGTTGGTTTGAACTGCAAGAGGAACATTCAAGAGGTGATCAATAACGAAACAACTTGATAATATCAATGAAAAAGCATTTTAATACAGAATACATGCATTTTATAAAAATGAAAATGTATAATTCTCATGAAGGTATAGGATGACAAGAGTCATTTTATGAGACTGAAAACTCGGATTAGAATAGAATAGTCTTCATGCATTTTTTTAATCAGTGCTCAACAACTCCAGAAACAGCTAGGATATATCTGGGTACAAATGAGTGAGTGATGATTGAAGGATGTTCACAAAAACCCTTGCGTTACTTGCCGGGACTCAAACCCACGCCCGATGTGGCTCAATTTTCTATAACGCATTAGCTAAATGGGCATCATTTTGAGCATGGAAGAACAGTGATTACAATTTAATACAGAAAATTGAAATGGCAAGGTTCGGGAGGAGAATACCTGTTTTCCCACCTGACCACGTTACTAAAATTAGAGATAACATAAAATGGTTTGATAGAAAGATTACAAAATAATAACATGAAATATCAACATTTATGGAAACTTGAACATAATATAATAGCCCGGAGGTAAATTCACGTACATGCTCATACACGACGCCAAAACGTATGTGAATAGTATTCTTATATTTATGGTCGATAAGAACATCAGTTTAGAAGAGTGGACTGTACCTAGATTTGCCCCCTGGGTCCTATTTTAAAGCAGTAATGTACATTCAAAATTAATATTATTACTTTCAAATAGAACAAGCAGAATTAATAGCCCAAGAATGTTATGCCCTAATGGCAATTAGAATTCACAGATATATCTGTTACTTGATGATCTCTAGAGAACAATTACAACAAAATGTTTGCAAAGCCATGAAGATGAAGTCAACCACAGAAGCGGGTATTATTGTTAGAGAATTACAACTGAGGCGACCTTAGATAAATACAATATAGTATTCTGGTAGGCTCTACAATTACCAAATTACATACCCTGTATAAAACATTCAAAAGCAAGAATTTAAAAAAGAAAATCACATTATTGAAATGAATAATCAACATGAAATGTATATCTGCATAATCTATAGAAATGAAAGTTTGGTTTAATTGAATTAGTATGACACTACTCGAGACCGGGTGAAACAAATACATGACTCATAAGTCATCGTGGACCTAATCTCTGAGCTCGAATCTTCATCTGCTGTAGTACCGGATTGTTATTGAATGGTCTTGCTCGTTTGTACTGTATTTACTAGGGTTGTGACGAATAATCGGTTATGATCAATATTTTTCCAAACAATACGATAATCTACTCGATTTTTACGACACGATAATCAATATAATTAATTTCGATGATCGAAACTATCGTTTAGTCATTTCAAAACTTCCTTCAAATTCTGTATGATTCCTCCAATCATTGACTTTGGCACAAAAATATCACTGTCTTCTACTGCACACTCCAATCAACCGAACCATACATTGAAAATTCTAATGCGTTACAATATTTGGTCACTCGATATGATTATCGAATAGGAGAAAAATATCGATATATTACAATTAATTACCGATGTGATGTAATCGATTCAGGTTTCTACATTGACAAACAACCCTTATCCCAATCGAGTACACTGTAATCCAAACTGCCATCCAATATTCTTACCACCAAACAGCTGACATTTACTGGCAGTGGAGAGTAACATCTCGTTGTCGAAAATTGCCGATTAGAGATGAATTGTTATTTTTCACAAGTTTACCAGCGACAAATACCTGAGTTATGTTACGACTGTCGCCAAGATATATAAACTTCTGGACCAGTTCCAGCGTGTTTAACTCTCCAAATATGTCGACTGGTGAATCGGGTGCCTTCAGCGATATTACCAGCGCATCAAAGTCTTTACCGACCGTAAAGTTACCAACCTTGTCATCCAAGGCGAGAGCTGGAAAAAGTATTTTGATTAAAATAAAAATATGAATGGGTCCAGAGTTGGGTAGGAACTTGATTAATGGAAAGCAATCCTTTTTTTTTAGGAATTTCAAATTCAAATGACATCATAACCCTGGGCTAGATTTGAATGAATAATGTTGGTATTTTTTTCCCCTAATCCGAGAGAAAACTAGAAATCATCATTGCAATTTGCAATTTATTTAGTTGTTCTCCTGGACCTGCCCCTTTCTTACAAGTTCTCACTCGTATTTAGTTTGTAGACGACCTTCTTTTCTGGATACAGCTATACCCTCGAGTGATCTCTACAGGTTCATAGGAAGCATGTTTATAATTCAAGTCAATTGAATCGGAATATTCCCTGTGCGTAAACCTTCGCTGCGTATAACTGATATGCGTACTTGTAAAAACTTGATACGTAATTACTTATTACAATACCTTGAGCACCACCAATCGTAGCCATATAAAATACATCCTGATAAGTCAATGGCTTATAGTCCATTTCTGCAGAGAAGCTGGTATGAGTTGATGCAGTTAGGGCACATCTCATGGCATCTAATATAGATGGACTGTATCCACCAGATATATCGGTACCCAGTCCAACCTTCACTCCAGCATTCAGTAACCGGCGCACGTCGCAAATCCCACTTCGAAGGCACGTGTTCGAGCTCGGGCAATGAGAGACTGAAGTACCTCGGTCAGACAAAATCTTCAGTTCCTCATCTTCAAGGTGGACTCCGTGAGCTAGTACAGTCTACCAACAAACACAATGTTTTTCATTTCATATTTTCAATTCATATTGATTTATATAAATACAAAAAAATTATACCTGAAATTAGGGAAGCGTTTTTTTGTTTGGATGCATTTTGCGACGTATTTAAGTTGAATTGGCGCCGTTAATTTTAAATCTGTTTATATACTTCAGATGCTCACTTGGTTACTCAAACGCACTACTAGTTTATTTTTCTCGCTTACTCGAGAGCGATCACTAGCGCACTCTGTTTAGAGCAAGCAGAAATGAGAGCTTTATGTGACGCGTACATTGAATCTTCGCATTCACATTATTTTTGCCTCTACCTCAAAATCATTGCGTTAGCATGTTTACAGGTCATATTTGTTTTGCCATGGTTAGTAAATTGAAATCACCAATTTTTGTGCTTGTTTGGTACTTCAATACATCATGCATAATTCATCTTCACAGAATTTGCAAATTGAAATGTGGCCCAACTTTGACTCAATGTGCAACCAAACTCGCGAGACATTGTTGAAGCAAGATTATTCATGCCGACAATGTGACAGGCCCTGGGCCTGTTGAATATTCTACAATTCTAACTAATTTGCAAGCCCACCTATTTAGATGCGCCTCATATATGACATCGGTTCGTGGGAATGGTGTTCAGACATAAACAACTCATTTCCATCAACTGTAAAATAACTGTCATAAAATTGGGGGAAGCACAGGGAATATTGAAATAAACCCAAGTAACTCGAATAAGTTTCAAGCTTATGCAGTATTGCCATGATGTTTGTTTTCTGGCTAGGCGGGAAATATTCAAATATTTGAGAAATGATATTTTCGGTATTTTATATATATATAGGCCTATATATATATATATATATATATATATATATATATGTGTAACACATGGTTGTCTCGGGAATGCCGCGTTTGCTCTTTTGGGGAAGAAATTGCGGTCCCGTCTGGGACCTTATCTTTCTCTCCAACGTCTCGGCAAGATGACACTTGCCATTCTCAAGGATCCTTGTATATATAGCTCGTATATACATTATACATAGTTTAAATTTTTAAATCAAATTTTCATAGTAGGATAAAAATAAAATATCCAGTTCTTTTCCACTCTATAGGCACGTACCTTTCTTGTTAATAGTCCAGCCTTGTCATAGACGTGGGCGTAAGTTGCGCAGTCCGGGTACAGCTCATGGACCAAGTCTATTTCGCCCTTGCTCTCTGAAATGTGTGTTTGTATAAACACATCATACTTTGCAGCCATTTTTCCCAGTTCTTCCATTATTGGCATATCGCAACTAATTGCAAACCTTGGTGTGATCACTGGCTCCACGAGAGGGTTCTAGAAGTTCGAAACAGTTGTAATATTGATTTGTTATTTACTAGGGTCATTCTTATTTCACCAATTGGCATATGAATGCGCACAGGGTACGCCGAGATGGCCCAGGAAGTAGGCCTACCTAATTCATCAAAAGGCTGATACTGAATATTTTATCATACATTATCTCGAACAATCACACAATAACATTTCTTGTAGGGCCTACCTAACGTTATTCTTACAAACCTCTAAAATCACATTCAATTCATTTCAATATCACAAAATTCTCTTCGGAGCAAATGGGGTCTTTTCCTTTCATCAGCTTGTGATTGTCTACACTATTATTGGCTTCATTTCTGTTAGGGGTGTAGCCACAAATATTATGCAGAGCCATTATTTTCAACAGCCCTGTTGGTATTTTGATATCTGAACGTAAATATATAGGCCTGCATATTTATATTTGTTTTCAGCTCACATTTTGTATGTGTTTCTAACCATGTATGTTTTGCATTATTTGTATAGCTTTGTTAGAAAATGTATTTTCAATTTTTAGTATTGTGCCGTACCTAATGAAAGGTCTAGCGTACGCCTATGCCTAAATCCCAATCACTTACAAATTATCCAATTTTTTCTGTGACACCTTCAACTCATTCAATTTCTAGAGATGTTAAATTTTATAACCACTCAATTTCTTTCCTGGATTTCAAAATCCTTTCTTAAATACCTTATTGAATTATTTCGACCGCACTTGTAATACTTGTTTTTGGTAACTTTCAAGTTCCTTTTTTATCCGAGGAACTAGGAACTGCACCTAGTTACTTTTATAGGAAAGGAACTAAACTTTTACTCAGTTCCTTCATTTCAGGAACTACCCAACTCTAATTTCAATTTAGTTGACTGCCCACCACCATAAGTAGGCCCATCTACTTGTGAATCTTGGTAAGCTGCTGTTATCTCTTTCCCTTTCACCCAATTCATATATTCTTAAATTATTCAATTGTTGGTAGAAAATGTTGTGTCAGGTCGTAGATAATTTCTGAGAAATTGAGTAGATATGGAGTGGATACTTACTTTTCTACCCTGCACCTCCAGGACAAAAGCTTCAGTATCCAGTAAGGATTGAGCTGTTGTCTCGCCGTAATTGTCTGGATGATTTTGATTCATGTTGACTTTTCCAACGAACGCTCGTTGGCCACCTTTTTCCACCTCGTTGGCCAGGACGATGGAACTCTCCAGATGTATAGTAGCGAAATAGCATGCCGTGGTCGTGCCGTTACTGAGTGTACGTTTCTTGGACAGTTATCAAATATGATTTCAGTATCGCACAAAACCTTAATAAGCCTACAAATATAATTGCTAATCATTGAAGAATGTCAAGTCCTAACTTCAATTTTAGATCATAACATTAACCACGTGACAGCCAGGTTACGAAATCACACCCTACCTCCCAGACCTGGTTATTTTCAGGTTATACCGCACAGATACTTGTGATCTTTTGGTCGTTCATAACATTTATAGAGACAAAAAATTGTTTTATTCTACTGATATATTGTTGTACCTGGTACTTGATATGTAAAACAATAAGTTTGCGTATATCACTGTTACTTATTCAGCATTCAGAGGCTCACACCACCTGCGTTTCCTTCCCACTGTCCAAAACTCTTAATAACATAACCTTTCATCTGATCTCCATATCATCTCATTCATGATGGATGAGATGATTTATCATTACCGGTAACCCAATCTACATACAGTATATTTTAAAGTCATAGGGCTACACAACAAGTAGCCTAGAGGACATCACAACTCTGGGGCTAGATTTGAATGAATAATGACATTACTTTTTCCCCTAATTTTGGAGAAAACTAGAAATCATCATTTCAATTTCAGAAATTCTGATCAATTTATTTGACCTCCAGGACAAGCCCCCTTTTCTGAGTTGGGGATTACCCGATTTCGTTCATATTTTGACACAGAATAGGGGTCTCTGAGGTCTGGGGTCTCTATGAGGACAAATAAATTGATCATTTCTGAAATTGAGTTGATGATTTCTAGTTCTCTCCCAAAATTAGGGGAAAAAATAGCGTCACTATTCATTCAAATTTAGTCCCAGGGATCCTTCAACAAATAAGTTAATCTTACCACAATCGTAGAGTAAACTGCCTGCGCCAATGTTTGATCCGTATATTGAGCTTCAAGTGGAAATGTGTAATTATCCAGCCACTCTAGCAGTGGTTTATCATAGCCAAGACCAGCGTTCGGGTATTGCGGCGCATGAATGTGTGAGTCGATTAAACCCGGCATAAGGAATTGGCCACTCAACAAGGATATTACATTCCCATCGGAAATTTTCAAGGATTGCTGAAAATCTGCTCGAGTTTTGTCACTCCCACATGCGACAATCTATACACAATAAAAAAATATATATATGAACGGGCATTTTCTGTAAGTAATTCAATAAAACAGCAATTTGAAAAACTAAACAATACAACCCAAAATAACTAATTGCTTGAGCATCTAGTTCAGTCAGTAACACTTCGCCTTGGAAACTAAACCCAAGTCGGGCATGGGTTCAATTCCTGTATAAGGCAGAGTCTTTTGTAACCAGTATTTAGCCATCATCTGCTCACTCTTAGCCCCAGGTAACAAATGTGGCTGTTGGCAAGGTCATTCAGAAAACAATAATTATCATTAGATTAATTATTGATGCACTAATTAATAGCATATCAAGACCTGGATGATACTCAAAGTTCAACAAACTACAACCTACGTTCAGTGGATTTATATAGCTCCTCACCTCAGTTGTAGAAAAAGCATTAACATTTACAATCAACCAAAACTAACCGGTACCGGTAGTCTTGACATTTGTTGTGAATGCGTCAGATTTATTTTTGTCAATATGCTTTCAATATATAAAAAAAAGGTACGGTTATCATTGTAGGTTATATTACATGACTTCATTGAGATATTTTGATACCAGTACTACCATTACATCGTTTTCTTGTTTTGTCATATAATGTCATATTATAATGTCATATAATATAGAATAACGACTTCACCAACAGCTATATGGGGGTACGAAAGAGACGTGATAACAAAACTACAAAGTGGTAAGGGATAGAACATTTATAAAAACCCACGCCCAACGTGACTTCAGTTTCTAAAGTCTTAGGTGACTGAGCTACAGAGGGCAGCCAATGCATTTTGTGATTTTTACTGACAATTCCAAATCAATAAAGCATTGACGCGCCTCTGAATCCCAATATTCATTCATTCAAATTCATAAAGGCGTCATATTTACTATTGTACACTCAGGGCACCAGAAATTGCAGAACAAAATTCACATAAACAGTACGGTAATGTGATGTTGAATAATGCACACTGCATAGGCGTATGCATGAATTGACATAAGGTATGGCCCGGCATAGATGTAGACTTGCACCAAATATAATAACCCAGGGGGTATGGGGAAGGGGATGGCCCCTCACCTTGCCATGCACAGAAGTGTTTAAAAAATCATTTTTTTACTTCCATTTTGTTTCAGAGGGACCTAAGCACGACGTAACAATTTCAGTGTCAACATAATATATAAACGATCGTAGTGACTTTCTGGATGAACATATTGGAGCCCAGCCCTGGATTGATCGATGGAAAGATCAATCCATCATGACCATTCACAATACGGTATGTTACATGTTATTTGTACGTAACGATACACTGTGAGATGAATATCGATGACAAAAATATCGAATGTTGAAATTTTGATATCTCATTCAGTTCGAAAGTTATTACCAAAAAATGATATTTCATTACATCGACTCCCACGCACTATTAAGCATATTGAATTATTGTTAAAGTTGACCGTTGATGTTGTCCATTTTGTTTATTCATTGTTATACTGAATACTTATTGTTGAATAACGACGATTAAGAAACCCTTCTGAAGAGGGAAATTGATCCAATTAACTTTCATATCAGGTTATTAATTAAGCGATGAGGTTTGTTATGCTAGATGAGAGAACAAAAATTTCAGGCTCCATCATCTTAACGTTTTCTGAAATACGTTGAACCTCATTAAAAATTGATGAGTTCCAAAAATTTGCTGCAGGACCAACAGGGGGCCTTCCCCCCTTGGGCTCCGTTGGCTTTGCAGCAACACACAAATTGTTTTTAAATTGCAGTTTCTTCTCCAATCTAAAATATCCCCCCCCCCCTCTAGAATGTGTCCAGGATCTGCCCCTCCTGGCAGGCGCGGGTTCTTTCATCTCTGTACAATGAAACTGAAAATTCACGTATCGGTTGTCTTCCAGAAAAGACACCACGTCTCATTACGACAAGCTTTGACTATTTCTAAGAATGAAATAGTTAAACCAACCATCGCAACAGTCGTATGTATTGTTTCAAACATAATTCCTTAATATTTTATCAATTAAAAAGTCTGAATTTGTTATGACAATATGTATCCCTCAAAAGTGATGTAGGCAATGTGTTATGCGGCCTGCCCTATGGTACAATCCAATGATGGTACCAAATATTAATACTAGGACATACCTAATGCTTTTCCCTATGGTAATGAATTAGGTACCGCCTACTCCCTGTCTCTGTGTTTACACTTATGGCAACTTGATTAAGTGCTGGAATTACCAACGTGGAAATAGCTTTAACTGGCAGTTTAAAGTTGTTATCACCATGGTTATACATGCTTTTTGTTATAATCAACTCTCAGATAAAGGTTAACTGGACTTGGTAATACCGGTCCTAAGTGTTCTGTATTTATTCTGTCAAAAAATGTATAAATATAACCTCACTTTTCACATCAGTAATGCTATATTTTAAGTGTCAATAGTTCGTGCCACATGAATTGCGTTGACAGCTCGGGCACCAACAATAGTGATAGGCCTAGAGCCCAAACTCCGATTAATTAAAAAAATAAAAGTGACATCAATTCAAGACAAGTGTAGTTATGAATATAGCATAATTTTGTAGCTTTATATTTACCTTTCCTTTGTCCACAGCAATGAAACCATTTTCGATAATTGATATTTCCCCAAAGTTTAGACAATGAACAATTGGACCAGAAATAATAAATGTATCATTCATTCTGCAAGTCGGTTATTGCGTCTTGTTCCTCAGTCAAGTTCAAAGCCGGTTATGCATCTACAGTAATATCATTAATGGTACTATGGGTGCGATCGCGCTCAGTAACCTTGGACGAAGGACATCAAAGTATATTATTCATTTATATTCAAAAGATAAAATGATTGAACGCATATAATCTGATAATTTAATAAAAATAAATATGGATAAAATTGTTCCGTGTAGAGTGGTTATCTCATTATTTTTTAAATATTTCATATTATAAGTAAAGAATAAACTACAATAGGAATCACTTTTATTACTACTTACATTGACAAAATCTTTCTAGTTAAAATATCATCATATTTAAATTAGAATGAAATTAATATGCCTACAATACAATTTATTTTTCACACACATACACAATGTGGATTTAAACAATTGATATATACCAATATATCCTCACAAAGATGTGACGCACTGTAGTAGGCCTACTATTATCTTTCCACAATATAATATCAAGCTCTAAATTAGAATAGTCATATCGGTAATTTTAATTATAAGCTTGTATCCTATTTGAAAAACTTACAACTTCTAATAATAAAAATTGTAATAATAGGCACTAATAATATTATTAATAATAATAATATTTCTTTCCCAATGATTTTTATTCTTGTTTTGACATAGATTTGAGTACAATTTTGTACACAATTCTGTAGAACCGCCAAGTCACCAAAAGTTGACTTGTCTGCGGTTCTACTAACATTTTATACATAAGAATAAGATAAATACTCTCTATAATTACACAAATATAAATATTAAAAAATAAAAATGAATATTTAGTCGGAATAATATGAAGGACACTATGTGGCCAAAAAACTAACCAAAATGAATCGAATAACAGTCAATTCATTCAATATTATATGGAAATAATCATTTTTTAGGTCGTGGGCAGCATCTGGAATAATTATTAGGGCAAAAAATGATGTATATTATGAGGAAACAAACACAAGTTTGGACTGCCATTATTAGATGAGCGTTAGCGAAGATTTCCATGCGACTCTTACCGAGCTTTGTCTGTGTGTGTTTTTTTGTTTGTTTGTTTGTGGGCACTGCACAGGTCGCAGGGTTTGACCGATTGACATGAAACTTGTTTTTATACGCAAACTTATCCAACTTAGAACTGTAAAGTTTTGGGGTCAAATCGGTTGGACCATTTTTGAGAAACATTATTTCAAAGTTTCTAAAAACCCCATAAGATTGGGCTGAGCGGAAAAAATTGAAAAAATATAAAATCTCTCCAATATAATCCAAATTTTTCCCTCAAATGTGAACACAGAAATAATACACATTAATAAAAATGTACGTGTCATTCGGACCAGCCGTTTCGAAGAAAATAATTGAATACATATTTTTTATTTATAGAAAAGATAGAAATATTAGTAGAAAAATATTGCATTGGTAAATTCACGGCTTCCTAGATCCATTGGCATCGGATAAAGTTCATTTTATATGATCAAGGTGTGTAGAGTTTCGCTCATCTTACAACGCACATTCCGCGTTTGCCTAGTTTATACAATTACACTTAATAGAATAACCTTTATCTCATCTTCCCAACATCTCATTCATCCTTCACCTAAGCCAATAGATCATGAATTCATGTTTAAACCAATTTCAAGTAAAAAAATACTCAATACAAATTCGATAAAAGGACCAGGTTCATTCTTGTACTCGTCCGTATCCAGATTATCCGATAACGTGCGATGGACTAAAGTTCATAGGTCGAGGTAACATTATCTTCTAAAGTTGACGCTGCTGTTATCTACTAGTAATGTCAGATCGGTCAATGGACCTGTCAAAATATCAGTAAAGCCAAATAATATAGAAAGGCTTACTAGGTTGTCTCGATCAGGGTAGGGGACGTATATTTTCTGAGCGAGCCGCGTGACATCAGAGAGTGACCATCAATAGCGCGAATTTGAACTTACTGTGAGTCTGTGACGAACCAATCGATTTTAAATTGAGTTGAATGACGCTCTGTAATTATAGTGAAGATCGATTGACGTCGGATGGATGATTAATGAGATGATGGAATGATGAGACGAAGGCTTCTTGGGTAATGGGAAGGATAGTGGGATTGAAGCGAGCGTGGATATTGTGGGAAGGATCCCGGTATTGGCCCAGACCACAGAGGGAAACCACGAAAAACCCCTGTAAAGATGGACGGCGGCGGGGATCGGATCGAATCCGAAATATCCTCGTTTCCCGGATCACTGTGCTGCATATGCGGGTAAACCAATCGAATCAACACCAAATCACTGACTAGCATTCCTTTTCAGCGGATCATCGATCTCGGTATGTCAAGTGTCAACCCATGCGGATGTTGTTGTTGCTGTAGTTTTTGCGCGCAGCCCAAACTAACCTAAATCAACTCAATCTAACTAACTCAATCATTCTATCCTAATTCAAACCAACTTAAACTAACTTACCTGACCAAAGAAACATCCTAATCTAATTTGATTTAAACTAAAACCAATTTAAAACCTTCTTCCGGTCCGATCGACGAATAGCTACTTTGTTTCCGATAGCCACAATCAACCAGTGGGCAGCCTCTATTCCTTTTTTCTCCCCAATCCAGGTGTTTAAATTATTCACCAAGCCTGAAATTATTAGGTTTGAAATTATTAGGTTGATAATATCTCTGATAATATCTGATAATCATCTCAGGATGATAAGATCGCCCTTGCATTGCCCCATCCGAACGATCCTACCTATCATTCATAGTCTCAATTGGGGAATAATGATTTTGTATCAAGTTCCTATGTTGATAGAGAAAAAAAAATCATTTTCAATTTTCATTATTTTTCTATTTGTATTTCTCCTTTATTAGGCCTATATTCATTCATTTTCTATTTTGTATTTCTTTTATATAGGGAGATACATACTACATTGACAGCTAGGTTTTCGTTTTCTATGCGAAACACCATGTTGAACCTTAGTCAGTGAGAAATAAGTTTTTTCCTGGCTACATTTTGTCTTCATCTAGGAATATTTGGACCCGTTTGAAGTAACGCGCAAAATGCAATAAATATCTAACCCGGAAATAATCAATGTCCTAAAACCCTCGCACTCAAGTTATACAATGTCAATGAAGGTTCATTTTGAATGAATTCAATCAATTCAATCAACTTATAGGCTTACATCGATTTATTCTACAATTCCTACACTATATATAGATGCATCGACACGCATATCGGTGAATCTTAAAATTACCAGAGTATTTAATTAAATTAACTTTGAATTGAATCAACTAATTAATATAATTGATTTACTCTAAAGTTAACTGAATTAAAATTCTAACCACCCGGATCGGTAACAAACGAGTATGATTATGTGAAGCACCATATACGGTCTATTCTAGTCCGTGTGAAGAACCAGCAAAATCGGTGGAAGCGAATTGCGCTCGATAGTGGAGCTCGCACCATCTATCGGTTTTACATAAATTAATGGTGGACTTCATATATATATATATATATATATATATATATATATATATATATATATTGAGTTTTTGACGTTAGATTATTAAATCATTAGTCTATGATCAAGTGATGAGTTTTTAAATTATTTTCATAATGAGATGTACGATTAGAAACACCACTACATGTTTGAAAAGGATCAATTGTTTGGAGCTGCAATCATAATGATAATATAGTGCACTTCATGAATAAGAAATTTTACAACAACTATGGCAAGTGATTGCCTATTCATAAATTGTACAAAATCAACCTATTGTGTAGAAAACAGCTTTCTCTATCAAAAACAGTTTCAAATGAACGTTTATAATATATTCTTGAATTATACTTCAGAATGTTTCCGGGAATATGATCTCAAATCACCGATAATTGCACTGGTATGTTTAGCAAGTAATTATCAAAATGAAGTCGTGTTCTTGTTTGAGCAATGTTTGCGGCGCCTCAAGTGTTGACTTCGTGAAGTCTCTCTATATGGCAAAAAGTTCCCTACCGGGTTATTATTTTTGAAATTATGGTGAATGTTTTTTATGGATCGACCATATTTAAGAAAGTACTTCTCTGCACGGTGTAAAGCAGTTTCACAACAATACGTTCATCAGGATAGCCACTATAGACACACGATTGTTGACACTGAAAATGGTCACAAAACATGCTTCTCGCGCATTACATAATATATAATTTGATTACTTCTAGAGATATTTGATCGTGTATGGTATCGATGTGTTTGTAAATCAACTGCCTTTGCATGGGCTAGTCATACAAGACCAGGAAAAGTCACGCCATTTTTTGTTGAAAATCAGGATAACAGAAACTATTTATTTGTATCAAAAAGGTTGTGGGTAACGCCAATAGATCTTCGGTATCATTACAGTGTGTCGTTAAACCCAATATATGGTTATAGGTATGCTGACGAAATTTTGTGTGTCTAATTGAGGAAGGTTAGAGGTTACTCAACGAATGTATCAAGTGTCATCTTCATGCTAACTACCTACTAGTTTTGTTGTATGTAACGGTGTAACGTAGGCCTACTTTTCAACTAGTTTTTCCAACATTTTTTTCAATTTTAAATCGTTAGTATACTATTTCAACATTGATAACTTACATCAATAGGCCTATAGGCCTATAACAAAAAATTGCATACGTTTTTGTAGGTCGGTTTCCCTCAAGAATGAGTTTCTCTATTCAATTGACGACTCGATTGACGATTCAATTGATGTGCATGGCTTATCAATCGGCTGATTAGATTTACATCATTTGTGGTGATTCAGAGATACCTTGATTTGATATCAAGGTTACCACAGTTTGAACAGCCCACTTGATTGGATGTTATGTAGGGCCTACTGTGACGTCGAAGGGGCGGGAAAACGACCTTCCTCTCTCGGGGATTTAAGTATATAACTGACAACAATGTCAATAAACAAATAATACCACGAATAGTGTCATTCTCTTGAATTTATGTCATAATACAAAATTGTCATAATTATGAACTATGAACCAAAATTATAGCACTTTTCTAGATTTTAATTGCAATGATGTTATTTCTGACAATAGGAGAATATAATTGCAACCATTTCTTCGAAAGTAGTTACACAATCAGTGTTATGCCTTTGCAAACTGTCCACTGTACTTGTATCCACGAAAGGAAAAGATTGAATACCAGAATAGCAAACATATCACCTGACTATATCTTGTATATTGCAGTGGTATTTTGCTGGTCAATGAAATGCAGATCATGAATCAATCAGAAATATACAACTACGTCCATTAAAAGTGTTGAAGCTTTTTTTTTTTAAATAACATCGAAATTTGATACAAAATCATTGTTCCCCAATTAAGGCTATAGATGAAAGATAAAATTGTACTGAGTTTTTACAATATCCGTTATTTTTACAAGTATTCGTAGTTGGTTGACCTTCTTTCGTGGGTACTCATAGTATATATAACTCGCGTTGAACTTGAAGATGGTGTTTTATTCAGCTGCTGCTGCTTAACGACCCCACCAACAGGTAGGTTATACGGGGGGCTTTTATTCAGAAGTATCAATCACTGTGCGTTATGACTCACATTCAACATGATTTTACTCTTGTTTGAGCTGTTTTTATTTTCTTAAAAATATATATTCATATAACCAAAGTGTTGATAACTAAAAACCGATCTAAAATCAAAAATACTCAAAAAGTTGTGACGGGATTAATTTACTGAACCAATAACAAAAATCATTAAATTCTTTGAGATATGTGTTTTTATTTTCTTAAAATATATAGATATATCACCTAAGTGATGATAACTAAAAACCGAGCTAAAATACTCGAGAAGTTGTGACGATGATTAATAAACTAAACCAATAACAATAATCATTAAATTCTTTGAATTATTTTATTACTTTCTTAATGACTAATATTTTCACGATTCATCATTAATTACCATCTGTTTGTCTTAATCACGACAAAGAGTGAGTGCAAGATGATTTGACAAGATGGCAAAGTTCATGTTGGATGTCTTATCGATGCTGTGATCATCAAGAGATAAGAAACTTGGTCTTAAAAATATCACATGAATGTTAATATATTTATCTTTTGAGTCATTAGGTCAACATCTAAGTACTACATGGCGGCAAAGTTTGGTATGTAATATTGTAATAGTTGTAATATCTTATCGTAATATCTAAAGAGAGACAACAGTAATTAGGCACTCTTACTCAGGCACTCAGTTAGTGACTAATCGTATTCATCTCGGTCAACAATAGGCCTACGTGAATATCTGGATTTTTTTTAATTGATGGGGTATTGGCTTGGCATATTTTCCATCCATTTGTTACTATCTAACGTAGGCTTGCACAGGACATTTTAATTGGTACGGCTCATTACGGAAAATTTAGAACACCTTTTTTTAGCGAAAAAAGCTAAATATTTATGCAGAATATATATGCTTAGGTGTTATCTCATTGGTATCGCATTGTTATCCCAATATGCTCACTTCATTAGTGTAAATATAAACAAAAATGTGCGCTGAAAACATAATTATACATGGCCTACATTCAACTTCAAAAACTAACAGGACTGTTTTGCCCCGCAGTGAATTTTTGGAAATGTAAAGGATTTCATAGCGATTTTATAGGGTTGTAAGAATTACGTACGTTTGGTGCAAGAAATGTTACTCTGCGATTATCGTTAGATATAAATCAGTATATAGCTTATTCAGTGTACTCTTAATTCCTAGTGAAGCATTAGGCATTGCATTAGGTACGACCTGGGCCGTCTCTGCGTTAAAGTTTTTCATGAATAAACATTGGTATATGATACTTATTGATAAATCAGTTACATAAGATTATCTATATGTGAACTAGTATTGCCACACTTCTTATTTGTAAAGTAACTTATTGATAATTCCTAATATTTCATCTACATTGATACTGCTAGTGATTCATATTATTTCCTTACAAATATTGTAAGATTATATCGTAAATTTTGCACATATCAGTATTTATAAAATATTTTTAAATTTCCTCCAAAGGACGGTTTATTCCAGATTACAAGAACAGTGCAACCAAGTATACGCCTATAGGGCCCTATATTATCTGTGTTTGACCGTTCCTTCTGGAACATGATACGATGGAAAAATGAAACTTTTTTTTCACGCTCCACAGTTGACACGAAAACTCAAATGTCGATTAAATAAATGGCATGCACGCGGATCATTGCATTACCTAGCTCCTTAAGGTCTAGTTTTAGGTCGCAACCGTATCGATCACTTCTGGGAGAAACAGTTTCGAAAGTTTAAAAATTCATGCAAGAATAACACATACAAAGATGGTGGAAAGCTTTTCCACGAGAAAATTCAAATTCACATCATAGAATTAAACACAAGAATGCATAGACGTCGGTAGGAAAATATCTAGTAAGAGGGGGGGGGGGGGGGGGGGAAGAAAAATATTCCACACTGCAAGTAGGAGAGGAAAGCCTCAAAGATTTTTCGAAATTGTATTATTTTATGGTGTTTTGGGATGTCTTTCGACTACTTCAACTAATTTTTAATTTTTACAAGACTGTTGAAGATGAAGAAAATGAAATGGTTGAATTCTATTAATCAAGTTTTCAAACATTTTCACGCAAAACAGTCAAACTTGTTGGAAGATTTTAACTAGGTCTATATAAAGCAAAATTTGAAAATAAGACCTAGGGCCTATATTTAAATCACATTGATTAGGTTTCAATGTAATGATACAAAATTATGAATAAGTTATCAAGTTATAATAGAATAAAGTTATAGAATACGTTATACAATACATATGCTTATGTTTAGGATTGAGAATCTACGAATTACATTGTTCTGCATCCTGTGAAAATGTATTGTTCATTGTTCTTCATCATACGTTTTCCTAGAAATAGAAACATCGATGATGATGAATTAAGACATCGATGATGATGAATTAAGAGTGTAGAGTACAATATAGTAGGCCTACGGTTGCGGTCACATCATTTGGTCGATCAAGCGACATCAAAATGTATCCTGTATAAATAGGGCATACAATATATACGCATCTAGAATTATTAGACATTGTGCATATACGCACTCCACGCATAGCTCT
Source organism: Brachyptera putata (assembly GCA_907164805.1). NCBI lineage: Eukaryota > Metazoa > Arthropoda > Insecta > Plecoptera > Taeniopterygidae > Brachyptera > Brachyptera putata. The sequence continues at coordinate 16,749,383 of OU015463.1, read as the reverse complement.
GTGAAAAAATTAACAATTATAAGTGCGTACATTTTATTAAATTTAAACTTAAATTTCGGATTAAACCATTTTATGTGACCATTGAGTGTACAAATAATAATCCGTAGATAAACAGATTCATACAAACAATTGATTCCAATTTATTCGTGAGCAGAGTATGACGACTATGAATCCAATTAAAAGTGTGTTTCCTTGATGTTTAACATCACAGTTTATTGACTGATGATGTGTATAATGACTTGAGAATCATGCAGATCAACATGTTGAATTCCACGCCATGTTTCTTCCGTGTTTTATCACGATGCATGCGTTGTAAGATGTGCGAGATTTTAGTAAAGTCGACTCGAAAACTCAAACTCACCCTATATACATTGACTTATATGAAGTATACTCGAGAACTCCATACCACACCTAAGTGAAAACTGTCTACATCATAGGCCTATACTCAAAAAGATACTGAGTAAAGGATTTCTAGTTGTAACGTTCAGTAAAAAAGAATTTCACGAGATTTCCTCCCAACTTTCTTTCGCCCGTCTTAATCTTAGGTCTTTTTTTACCCGGCCTAATCTTATGTTTTTTTTTTCGAAATTTTCTGATGATGTTAATCAAATGTAGTCCAAACGATTCGGCCAAAATAACTAGTGAATTCTAAGTTGTATCCATGCGAAAGTTTCATGTTGATCAGGCAAACCATGCGACCTATGCAGTGCGTACAAAAAAAACACACACATAGACAAAGCTCTATAAGTGAGGGATGGAAGTCTTCGCTATCGCTCATCCAATTATGTTGTTTTCTGTATTCTGATACAAACTTCTATTTTATTTTGAAATGATGACGATTAGTGTGTTCAATGAATGAAATTAAAACAAATGAATTCGAAAATAGCAAGAAATAAATACTCAGCGAGTCTCTGTGAAATCTCCCATCCCCTCCCCACAAAGGTATATAAATATAATAGAAGAATCTACTTTGATTCACTAATTGGGTGGTTTACACTTAGGTTGTCTATAAGAACCGGTCGCGTGAAAACACTTTCTAGGTCAATTAATCACCTTCGGTGCTGAATTCGTGTTTACATCATCTCATATCACCCACCAGGTTTTTGGTCGAATTATAGTAGTTTATGTTTGGCATTCTATTAGGCCTACACTAGATGATCAAAAGTGATATTTTTGTTCTTCAAAACAGCGAGAACAGTTATTTTAATATTTGGAATAAATCATTTTTACTTGTACATCAGTTACTCACTATTTAATTAGAAGAAAAATTCATTTTCATAATTGGAATACAAAAACATATCTGACTAATACAATTATTAATAAAACTTACCGATTTTTTTATTTATAAAAAATAGGTGGGAGATGAAAATAGAGAGAAGTAAAAACAATCAATGAGTTTTGAAATAAATTGGAGATGGGATATGGTAAGAAGTGAACCCGTCGCTAACGGAGATTCGCTGTCAATGATTCTGTGTTCAAAAGTTCTCTTCGAATCATCAATCTTATGTGACATTTTTCACTCACTTTGCATACGCTGCATCATACGTTTATATTCATTTTATGCAGGTGGTACAAGGAAGAAAGACGAGTATCGTGGGAGCCAGGGAAAGGAAGGAAGCTTGTGGAGATCGAGACAGAAAGAGAAGAACCTATAGAAGAAGACAAGTCAGATCAAGCCGGTGAAAGGAATATCTGTACACCCTATCAGTAGCGAAGCGTCGGGGTAAACATTGAGACAGTGTCTACCCAACGAAAAAAAGGGAAAGGAAAAAATTGTACATATCTATTTTTATTTCTAAATTGATTTCAAGTTTCTCCAGGAGACGATATTTTCCCTTATACGCTGCTGTGTCCGTGTGCATGTTTCTGTGCCCTGTTGCCCCCCCCCCCCCCACTTTTGGCCAAAGGGGGGCATCAAGGGGGTAAGAAAGTTCTAGGAGAAAATTGATTTTGGCATCTAAATCTCATCTGAAACACGTTTAACCATATTAAAAAAGGTGCAAATTTAAAGGAATTTGATGTACTGTTTCGAAATGACAGCTCTGGTATACGTAGTTCATGAGTAAGCAGAAATCAACAAACAACCCTATGCTTCTTCCAGATGTAAATTATTTATTACAATTTTTGTAAATTTCCAAAATTCCAACAGTCGTAACGATGACAATGAACTTCCAATAAGGGTCGTTTCTAGGGGTAGGCAAAGAGCGGGACTGCCAGGGGCGTCAAATTTAAGGGGCGTTATCGGCGCACATTTGTTACATTCTATATTACTAGCCGTAGGGAAATTTCGAAAATTTCCCTGCGGGGCTTGATTCCTCCCTCACTTGCATTCACTTTCACTATGCGCATACAGTTTTTGGGGCTCACAATTGAGTCCTTGCCCGTGGCGCTAAAATGATCCAGAACGACCCTGCAGATACAATAACTATGATTGGCAAATATCAGTTTGGCACCTCTAGTTCTTCAAAACAATTAATTTTTCAATCTAAATCTCATCTGAAACACGTTGAATCGTGTTAAAAAGGGGTAATTAAAAAATTCCTCGCGGGGCCAGGAGGGGTCTATCCTCTCGTGTCCCCCGCGGGTCGTACAGGCTTCGCGTTAACTGGCCTTGGTACAACTGTTCTTATATGCCATTTTCTTTTCCAAACTGAGATCCCCCCCCCCCCCATCTTGATATTATCAGTATTTTTTCCTTCTGTCCTGAAAAATACTTAAATGTTATTGAATATGTGGCACCACATACTTCTTTTCTTCACGGATCGCAATTGTTGAGCAATTGCCCCCCCCCCCCCCAACTTTCAAAACGTTCCGTCGCCCCTGGTTATATTATATATATATATATATATATATATATATATATATATATATATATATATATATATATATATATTCCCCCAGTATGAAATGTGAATATAGCAAGTAATATTCCTACTTCCCCAAAATCATTCAGAATAGAGAAGGTAATATGAATATTAAATGTAATTTCACTCACTACATAAATATTATGAATTGATTATTATAGGGTAGGGTGTCTAAGAAACATCAGGTTTCAATTAATATGTTTTTAATTTAAGGGTGAAACAAAATGTTACACTATATAGTCCTAAACACAAACAAAAGATATGCTACCAAGACACGTCACGGACGATGTTGAAATAAAACTGAGCCTCACTCTTACACCCACTACGTCATCACCACTCTCTTCTAACTCTCTCGCCTGTACCAACTGGAGTATCCATGCAGTTTGATATGACAATAATGCTACGCAATCATTTTAACGTGGACAAGAACAGAGGCGTCAACAACAGTAGGCCTATACGTCAAAGTAGATTATTATATTTAATATACACCGTACCATGTGAAAACGTTCGTGACAAGTCTAGCTGGTACTATTAGTTTGATTAAATAATCATATAAATTAACACGAATTACTTTGCTAAATTACATTTGCATATGATGCTGCTAAAATCAAACAAAAACCGAGGGGTTAAGAACTTTTGGGAACATGTGTCCCCTGTACATTCTGAAAAAAATCCGAAAATTCAAGTAGAATCATGAAATTTGAAGGAATCACACTTAATCGAGCAAAATCCAAAATGTCAAGTGGAATGAAATAATCCCACTTGATCAAAAAAATCATCTAGATTGAAAAAACATCAACAGAATCAGAAATATCACACCGATGATAAAATAAAAAAAAATCAACGAAATGTAAAATCATTCGTGATCCCGAAATTGAAAATCTGATTACATAATCTGATGAACATCAAAAAGTTGTCAATCGCTCTGCAAAACCTGTCAGTGCATCGTCAGTCCATGAAGTGGCATATTTGCTATGCAGTTCTATGAGTTCCTTCTGTGGCGGGTGAATGTTGGGATGGCTCGTACAGTACTGGCCACGACTGCTTCCTTTCCACTACCTAAGAAATCTTCATCTCATTCATCTTTCATCCAACGCCAATAGAACATTTTTTACGTCGTTAAGGGGGTCCCACCCAAAGCGTAACATTTTCAGTGTCAACATAACATATAGGCCTATAAACGAACGCGGTAACATTCCGGATGAACATATTGTCGTGAAACTGCTTCATACTATGCAGAGAAGTATCTTCTGAAATAATGTCGGTCTACAATGAACATTCACAGAAATTTGGTCTTATGAAGACTGGCGACGGCTTAAACCCAATCCAAATATATATAGGCCTATATGTGTGTATTTATATATTTTTTTTTTGTAAATGGATCAACCTAGAAAGTCGGGTTCAGCACTATTCACTACAGGTAAATAAATCTAGCTCGTACGTATCATCATGGTATCACTGAATAGTTCCTAGTACAAAACGTAATGATGGACTGACGTAACGCAGGTACCTTGACCTCTAGTGACGACACCCCTCCCCCCTCGCGTGACAGCAAATCCTAGAGCCGAACAGTCATGGGCCGGTACGTCAGTCTGTTGTTTCCCGATCGCCGTGAACGTAGCTACAGTGTTAGACGAAACTTCAACGTGGAGCACGTTGTTTCAGCCGCTTAGTTACTTATTATTACCTGACTTGCACTTTTACACTTTTATCATGCTTCGAACAAGATACAGTGCTTACATTTGACATTATCACAGCGATACACCTGTTTCGTGATTATAGCAATATTACTGAGCAAATGTAATGACGCTCACGTATTTTTAAGGTGTTTACCAGTGTTTCGTAGATAATGATTGATTTGTGACAAGTGATTTCAATTTTTATTAGCGATTTTTACTTTCGTTATACGTCGGAATAGGCTTGACGTTGTGATTAACGGTGGCAAATTGTGAGATGCGAGTTATTAAATTCAAGTTGTCTATAACAATTTAATTAAGTAGTGATATATTTTATTATAAAAAATGGCTGTTAAATATTTGCTTTTTGTGTGTTTTGCCCTAGTCACTATGTTTAGTGGGGCACAAACTCAGTGGACAGACGACGATGAGGAATCATTGGCGACGGGTTTGGAACTGGATGAGTTTGGTTTCGAAGATGTGTGCAAGTCACAAGTAATGCAGTACGAATGGGAGCAAGTAACTAGCACAGATGAATTGGGTGTTGAAGTACTCCAACAATTTGCCGACAGTCAAAGAGAAAGAGCAATCGAAAATATTGGTTATAAGAAAGACGAATTTGCGTCCAGAACTGATGAAGTCGCAAGAAAACTAGAGCTAGTATCTACTCCTGGAGATATCATTTTACCAAAGGAGAAGTATACAAAAGTGAGCAATTTTAATTAATATAATTTTAGGTTGTCTTGTTATACTATACACCCATATTGTGTGAATGTGTGTGTAGGCCCTACATAATACGTGAAGGATAATTTTCAATTGTTTCCAATCCGATAGACATGCATATATTTTTGTGCAGTGTTGAATTCAGAGATTTTGTTGGGGGGGAGCTTTTGTGTTTTCCGGGGGATTCAACACTGTTTTTGTGTTCGGAAAATTGAATAAATTTACAGTTATTTCCCCCAAGTGATGCAAGTTCGATGTAGTTACTCGAGACTGACTTCAAGGCAAAAGAAACAATATTTGTTTATTCTCGTTGATTTGGTATATATTTCCTTGTTTGCTTTTCCTTCAGCCCCGAACACCTTTTTACCATCAGACTAGACCACCTATACTCGAAGGTTCATAAAAGCTCGTCTAAATTATACACGGTCAGTATAGGCCTACGTCAAGAACAACATAGTATTACCACTCTAAGGTATTACCTAAAACAAAACCTTTAAAAAGCTTATGTTGTTTCTCAATATAGCTATAAGATTGCTATAATGACCATAATACAATTCTAAAGACAGAGGTATATAATTAGTACTAATGGCAATTTTCTATGAAGTTACCACATGTGTATAAGTTTTGTTTTAAATAGCTCTATAACCTTGAGATATTTGCGTGTACCGCTTGATTTTCTCCTTCATTTATCAATGAATTGTAATTAATATTACTACACTATACACAGTGTCATTGAGTAGGCCTACATTTCAGATTTCTCGACTTTCACAACTTAGTATTTCTGTATTTGTTGGTTTTGCTTAGACATTTAATAATATTATTGTCTTCAACTCTATATATATTTGTCATTCCTCTTTACAGGTACCGTAGGCCTAATTATTTTTAAATGTATATATATTCACATTCATGTATAGCCACCCTTGGTATCTCAGTCAGCTGAGGTACCGCTACAGAAACTGAAATCACCGTTGGGCATGGCCTGGGTTTGCGTCCCGCACAAGAGGAGGGTTTTTGTAAACGTCCTTTCCCTTATCATCCCTTCATAGTCTCATAATCACCTGATCATTCGTACCCCCGTATATCCTATCTGTTAGGGGGGTCGCTGTCCAAAAATAATCAGTAAATATATATATATATATATATATATATATATATATATATATATATATATATATATATATATATATGTATATATATATATATATATATAGTAATAATTGTTCACCCCTTAAATCGTCACTGTCACGTTGAAGGCACATGCAACGGCTATAATACCGTTTTAGCCTGATTAGCGTAAACAGAGATTAAAATACAGATAATAAATCTGGTTGGTAGGCCCATATACTAACCGATCACCATAACGTCACTTATTATGTCAAACTATGAAGGATCTAGATTCACTTGGTTATCAATGTACGCTGTTCCTCTGGCTTAGTCGATACACTGGTTTAGATACTGAAGTCATATATGGTGAGGGTTCGAGTCCCGCATTATGCTTGAGTTTTTGTTGACACCATCCATCTGTCATTCGCTCATTAATAACCCCAAATACCCTATATTAGTTGGTGGGATACGGTAGAAATGCATCATATAAGATGCAAACAATATTTCTCGAAAATGCTAAAAAACAATCAATTGTATGTAACAGTAACACCTGATATTTTTGCCATCGAAATCTCCTGACCGCGTACCTTTACGTTCAAATAACACGTAACATATTGTGAATGCATTATGGATCAACATTATTTTAGAGGTTATGGTAGGCCTATATAAAGCAGTTTCATTACAATATGTTCAACCGGACATTATTTTCGATCGTTTGTATGTAATGTTGACACTTGAAATTTTACGATGTGGGTAGGTCCCCCGTCCCTCTTGGTAAATCCAGTTGTCTCGTAGATTTTGGTGCAATTATATTGAGTATGTATATATCCCTCGTGCATGCTAGCGTAACATGACCCACCTCAACGCCATGAAACCGGTTCAGCATCGCTTTCGTCATTCATTACATTGCTATCATTTGATCGTCCTACAGTTCTCACTCGGCAAACATTTTAATTACAAGCTAATTGTCCAATTGGGGGTTGTATATTGAACGATTTTTAGGTATGTTGTGCCATGCACTCGGACCATAGGTTACTTCTCTATGCTCGGACCAACTCGGAACTCTGATAGGATTATATAAAGTACCACATAAAGTGGTCCATCAAGACCACATTGAAATGCGTCATGAAGAAAAAAGACATTATGCGCACTAAAACTATAGCCGACAATGTACATTTGCGGTCAAATAAAATTGACTTATCCGAAATTCAAATTTAAATGAAATTCAAACTGAATTGAATGGAGTAGTGTGTAATTATGTCAGTAAACTTTCTTTGGGATGTATTTTTTCAATATGGCTTGTTTGACCACTTTATGTGACCGCAAGTGTACATTCCGCATTTCACATACAGTCTGAACAAATTGTCTGTAAAATGTGCGTAGGTATATGATTTCATTTTAAATTTCAATTTCATTTTCGGGAACAATCATTCTATGTCCACAAGTGTGCAGTAGATAAAGTGAAATACAATTAAATCTAAAATGTAATGAAAATATAAATAAACTAGAGGTAATTTGAAAAATATTTATGAAAAATAGAAATGTATGTAAAATCTATACTATCTTTATCTCATTCTCTTTTTTGCTGTGGTTCATTCATCCACTCGTGATTATATTGACTCGATTTTTATTCATGTTCAAGGGTATATCGTGTGTCGTGACTAGTTTTCGTACATTTTAACAAAAATTCATAAAATATGCCAGCTTTCTTCACTATTGGATGACAATGTGGTTTCAATGCGTTGTTTGTTTTCGTCGTCGTTTTGCCAGTCACATGCAGTTGAACGTTGTCACGTTACTTGTTTCCGCTTTTTCCTGATAGTATTGTGGCCTATGCGTTTCAGATATTATAATGCGTGACAGAATATTATGTTTGACATGTGTGAATTACCATATGCACACTTGCGGCGGCCACTACAGCGGTCGATAGTCGTTCATACGCCACTTTGAATTGCATCGTGTCATACCATAGAGTAAAAAAGTGGTGTCATATAGTGAAGCGGCCAAGATCAAATTATCATAACAATCGCGCATTTAGTGATTAAAGCGTGAAATTTGGTAGAGATGTACATTTAATTATTTAAAAATTATTTGGCTATGATATCAAGCGAGATTTTGCCCCTGAGGGCTGAAATATCCAGTGGCGTTGAAAAAAAGAAAATATGGGGGGAGGGGTAGTTGTTATCTTTTTTTTCACTTTTTTGTATCTTATTCAGTAACTCACTAATACGTAGACAATATTATGTGGAAATTTTCCGAAAAAATTATGTATATTTGATAAAATACGTCAAATTAAGGTCAAAAATGTGAAAAAAACGTTTTTTTTTTTTTTTTTTTTTTAATCATTAGTTTTCGAGGGAAAATGATATACATGCTCCTAAACGTTCAACTAATGACATAATGAAGCGATATTAATATATTATTTGCTTCGTGGGGTCAACCGTATGAATATAAAATCAATTTTTGGACTCAATAAAATATTTTTTTTTAGTCCAATTGAAAATAGCTATCCACTTGCTTCGTGAAAACTAAAATATGTTTATATTATATTTAATGATAGAACAAAAGAGGACACAATTTATTTCGAGGTCATTCAAGGTCACCAAAGGTCATCAGATTATGTAATATAATTAGTTTCACAATATTTTGCAGCGTTTAGCAAGTTGGTTTTCATTTGATGAAAATAAAAACTCACAACCAGTTTCCAGGTCTCACCATGAGGAGATAGCTACATACAGAGACCCACCCTGACCTACCCTAACCACCCAAAAATAATAATTGATCAAGATAACTTTTATAGTAGGCCTATCTAGTGTTCACAGCCATCAAATAAGCACAATGCTGTGCAGGTAATCCTGCAGTGTAGCAAGAGCAGCTACCACTACATTCTTTTTTGCACTTGCATGAGATTAGCTCGTAGCACGACTTGGAAGTATCTGGGATAGACGACCACGATAGAAATTCCATTCACCATTTTCATTCAACGTCCATCCCCATTCGCTAGGCGAAGGCAACTCAGGACTTGCAGTGAGCGAATTCGACCATATGTACACTTGGTACATGGCTCGCCTTACATGCTGCGTCAGTGCAGCCTTAGTCGGTGGGATTCTATCCATGGGTTTTGATCTCGAAATTCGTCTCGGAATCTTGTCCGTGCTCATTCTTTCGATGTGCCCGAACCACCTCAGACGTTCTCTTCCAATCTTAAATGTTTGTCTTTCCACTTCCAATGCCTTCCTTATATCTGTGCTTCTCAGCTTGTCTAGTTTTGTTACTCCTCTAATACTTCTAAGGAATTCCATTCTACTGCTTGTACCATACTCTCTTCCTTTCTTCCTATGGCCCATGTCACTGCCCCGTACGTTGAAATGGGCACAAAAATACGGCTTGTATATTGCAGGTTTACGTCAATTGGGAAACTCCCTGTTCCATAGTAACTTTCTCACCGATTGGTAGAAACCGTCGGGCTTTGCTTACTCTGGTCTCTACTTTTCGGTTTACCTTTACATCCTCCGCCAGGATGCTTCCCAAGTATTTGAATTCCAACTTTTCTTCAAGTTCTTTGTGTTTCAGATGATTAAAAAAAGGTCAATGAACTCATCACATTCTTCTGATACCTCAAGAATATCAGATTACAATTGCTTGAAAGTATTGTTCACTTTAGGATGAACCGTCCAAAAATCCCAGAATTGCTTTTTTCCATGGTTGGTGAAAGAAGAAACCGTGTCGCATCCCGAAAATGACTGGAACAACAGCAAGCCTCTAGACTTCGTTGTACCTAATCTATTGGCAATGTCATGGACCGGTATATACCTTGAACAGTCTCCTGTTCCAAATGGAAAATGAAATGTACAGCTCATCAAATACTGATTTGTGAAACAATGGTATAGCAATAACAACTACATTCGTATCAACTGTTTTTATCAAAATAGTTCTACTTCCTCTTTGCATAGCATCTAGTATGTGCAAAAATATCCTGGTATCCGGTTCTCCGTGTGAATACGGTGCTATAACGGATACATCTTGGACGTCTTAGAGAAGCAACTGAGGCCTTTTTACCGCTCTTTCCTGATAATGCATACTCAGTTTCAATGGTACAACACGCAATGGTGATAGTAAAGCAATCTGTTGAAAAATTGAATCCTGGTCAAACTCCTGTTATCGCTTGCAACCAGCCTCTTTATAAGATGGCAGAAGAGCTTCTATAGAACTACCCAAACGAGTTAGGAGAACACAATTAGGTCGTTATGTTTGCTTCATATTGGGATGACATCCTTGAAGTTTGCAGGAGAATGGCTAGAAGGAAGTTGTTAAATTGAAGCTCTTATTAATGATGAAATTGCATCTACAGGAATCGCTGAATCATTGCTCAAAGCTTCGTATATAACAAAGACAAGGCATGCTCCTCATGTTACAGCAGCAACCCTTGTTGGTTGAAAGATGAAGCGTATCAAAACTATTGCACTGACCAGTTTGACCTGGAACTTCTGACGAAGACTCTACAATTAAAACAATGGATGATTGGGCAGAAGAGAGAAGATCTGTGTATCCTCAATTTCAATATTGGGAAACGACTGTTAACATGGAACTAAGTATTCTCCTTTCTGCTTGGTCGATTCGAGAGTCAAACTTCAAGCTGCATATTGCTGCCCTTGACCGAGCTTGATGAATGGTTCTTTGCAATGGACCACATTAACTACGCAAGGTAGATATCCGTACATCTACGCGACATGACGTATCTTCAAGAAAACAATCCTCAAGTTGCAAAAGTATTTGAGGATAGTGGTTTTACAATCAAAAAGAAGATCTCAGAAAACTAAGAGACTTTTTTCTGCAATTGGAATCGACCATGCACATGAACAAAAGAACAAAGATACTAAAGGTGAGGCTGGATCTATTGGATTTACCCAAGAACCAGCGTTCCGCCAATCCGGCGTTGGATGGTTAGTGGTCCAGAGATAGCGAGGTTGGTAAAAAAATTTGAGGAAGACGTAACATTGCCAATAGATTAGGTACAAAAAGTCTCAAGGCTTGCTGTTCTTCCACGCAATTTAGGGATGCAACAGAGTTTCTTCTTTCACCTACCATGGAAAAAGCAATTCTGGGATCTTTGGATGGTTTATCCTAAAGCGAAGCATACATTCAAGCAATTGTCATCTGGTATTCTTGAGGTATCAGAAGAATGTGATAAGTTCAATATTTGTTATTATCAAATATGCCAGAACATCTGATTGCCAACTATGTCACGCGCAGACATTTATTTGCTCAGCAATCAAAACCCATGGATAGAATCCCACCGACTAAGGCTGCACTGACGCAGCATGTAAGGCGAGCCATGTACCAAGTGTACATATGGTCGAATTCGCTCACTGCAAGTCCTGAGTTGCCTTCGCCTAGCGAATGGGGATGGACGTTGAATGAAAATGGTGAATGGAATTTCTATCGTGGTCGTCTATCCCAGATACTTCCAAGTCGTGCTACGAGCTAATCTCATGCAAGTGCAAAAAAGAATGTAGTGGTAGCTGCTCTTGCTACACTGCAGGATTACCTGCACAGCATTGTGCTTATTTGATGGCTGTGAACACTAGATAGGCCTACTATAAAAGTTATCTTGATCAATTATTATTTTTGGGTGGTTAGGGTAGGTCAGGGTGGGTCTCTGTATGTAGCTATCTCCTCATGGTGAGACCTGGAAACTGGTTGTGAGTTTTTATTTTCATCAAATGAAAACCAACTTGCTAAACGCTGCAAAATATTGTGAAACTAATTATATTACATAATCTGATGACCTTTGGTGACCTTGAATGACCTCGAAATAAATTGTGTCCTCTTTTGTTCTATCATTAAATATAATATAAACATATTTTAGTTTTCACGAAGCAAGTGGATAGCTATTTTCAATTGGACTAAAAAAAAATATTTTATTGAGTCCAAAAATTGATTTTATATTCATACGGTTGACCCCACGAAGCAAATAATATATTAATATCGCTTCATTATGTCATTAGTTGAACGTTTAGGAGCATGTTTATCATTTTCCCTCGAAAACTAATGATTGAAAAAAAAAAAAAAAAAAAACGTATTTTTCACATTTTTGACCTTAATTTGACGTATTTTATCAAATATACATGATTTTTTCGGAAAATTTCCACATAATATTGTCTACGTATTAGTGAGTTACTGAATAAGATACAAAAAAGTGAAAAAAAAAAGATAACAACTACCCCTCCCCCCATATTTTTTTTTTTCAACGCCACTGGATATTTCAGCCCTCAGGGGCAAAATCTCGCTTGATATCATAGCCAAATAATTTTTAAATAATTAAATGTACATTTCTACCAAATTTCACGCTTTAATCACTAAATGCGCGATTTTTAAGCTTAGCCGCTTAACTAATACGCAGGGTTCGGTCAGGTAGAATATATGACGTATAAAATGAATAATTCAAACAAATATCTGGACCAGTTCTTAAGAATAAATTGAAAGAATGTTTGATATCAAAGTTATTACTCTATAAATGCTTATTTATCAGAAGTCCTAGGTTAAAAATATGTTCTACATTGTATCTTTCCTTGAAGTCATAATGATCAAAATTGTCGTAGCTATACTTCTGTATTAATTTAAAAATTGATATGCCTAATATTTCAAGCATTGTGCATAAATGCATTCGAGCATAAATCAATCGTAATTATCTTTTGGGTACATATAAATGACATGTAAAATATTTTACAAGTATAATCCACAGATTGACAATAAAACGTAGACTATTATTATCATTCTACAGTGGAGTATGCCATGTAGAATATTATTTTTTGCTACATTTACTCTACATATTATGTAGAAATTTGAATCTTGAATCCTTGTTTTAATTGCCTGGGAACATAGTTGAAGTACAAAATAGTAATGAATTACTTACAAACAAGACAGACTGCAGGTGATGTCTAGAGATGAATAGCATATTTTATTATTATTCATTATTTAAATTTTGAATATTTTGAATAAACTATTAGGCCCCAACGTACAGGCTGAAGTATTGCCTGTATTTTCAATTCGAGTCGAAGTAAATTATCCAACCTAAAATCGGTTTAACCAAAACTTTATGATTTAACCCCCTGTGATTGGTATCTAAATTGGAGTCCTTGTTTTAACCTAAAAATTGATGTATTGATGATTGCTAGTTATAGGCCTAATCCGGAGTTGATTTGAAGAATAAAGGAACGGGGAAAAAAGTTAAGCAAAACTTTATTACATAGAAACAAATACATCAGAAAACAAAATATAAAGTTGAGAAAACATCAAATTTACCTCTGGGTATAATACTGCACAAAATGCACAAAATATGCTCTATGTTACACGTAATGACCCAACCGTAATACACACTATACAACCACCAAATGTTCATAAGAACCCCACGTGTCCAGTGTATGGAAAAAACGCTAAAATATGCGTTTAGACTTTATTCAAAATTGATTTACATTTCGGAAAAGAATATTCAGAGGCCGCAAATGTTTGTAATGTATATTGCAGCAAAAATACAAACATACAGTTGTATCAGTTTGGTTGTATCATAGGTTGTATGTTCGAATATAATAAAACAATAAAATTTAATTATCATGTATATTCGAATTTAATAACTAAGCACATTGCTTCACTTATTTTTTTCGACGGTGTGATTTGATATTTACACATATAAGGGGACTTTTTTCTGGTTCATATAAGTTAGTGCATGTGGGTCGGTTTAGCGAAATATCAGTTTTTGGTGGTAAGTTTTGAACGGTATGAGAAATCTAATACGAGGGAAACACAGATATTTTTAATATCTTCAAGCTGATATAACTTGTAAATATTCAACTCATATCGCATAATTATCAACCGTATAGGCCTATACAGCTGAAAAACACAATTTCTAGCTGTACGGTTTACAATACGATATAAAAGTTGAATAGTTGTAACTTATAGCGTCTTTGAGGTATCAAATAGCAGCTTCCCCTATTAGAATTCTGATTTTTCATTCCGTTCGAAAGTCATTACCAAAAAAACTGATCAACTAATTTCGTAATCGTATTTGATTAATTTTCAAGACGAAAAAAATAATATAAACGGTATTTACTCACGGAATGCAAGTGACGCCCAAAGAATATATTCCGCTCCTCTAATCGTAATTATTATACCTGGATTTTTCTAAACCGCAGACTAACCGTGCAAGTTGTTTTTTGTGTTCATCTTTCACCAAACGGTCAGAATTGTAATTAATCCGGCCGAATTTGCTCCCTACAGCAGACTAAAGCACGCATGCACCCCAAATTAGTCCAACTACCATAATAACAGTGTGTTACCGGCACATGCAGCTAGCTCAGTTGCTAAGGCGCTCGCTTCATTTTATCCGGGAGATGATAGGGGCATATTGGGCCTGGTTTAATCCCCGCGTCTGTCGTCCTTCTTTACATGTTTTTTCGTGGCTTTCCTCTGTGTAGTCTAGGCTAATGCCGGAATGGTTCCTATAATATAGGCCACCACGCCACGCATGCACAACCACTCCCTTTCCACCATACTTCCCATTACCTAAGAAACTCTTATTTCATCCACCGTCTCATAATCATTCATCGTAGTTATCATTACAGTGCGTCGTTTAACCCAATATAAATAAATAAATAAAACAGTCTTGTTTTTCCTTTTCTATTTCCTAGTTATTGACATTCGCCGCCGATGTCTCCAAAGCGGTCGCCAGCAGACGAAGTGCCTGCGAACAGTCGTTATCAATCAGCTGTGATTTGACCCACAGTGACCCAGGTCAATTGCTGGAGACATGGAATAAGTTGGCGGTGGTCACGTCTGGGTCAGATGATGACCTCAGCGTTCGATATCCTGAGATATTGGGATTGGCGTCTGAAGCAGCTGAAGGCAATGGTGCGTTTCAAATTTGAATGAAATCCCCCAAAAATTTGAATATCTGTGATAATTGGCCCTATTTTTTTAAAAATATATATTACCGAAAATGATACGGTACTGGAACATGGTCTGTGACGTCATTCTTCTAGTTATACCTGCTATTCTATTAATTCTAAGTGTGTTATATAACTCCTTCTTGTTGCCTCATTTTTCTTGCTGACTACCAATTTTTATAGCTTGTC